>JAJOOS010080646.1:0-18815 GCA_029582725.1 Solanum chiquidenum | reverse complement strand
CACTCTTCTAATTCAATTTTAATATAGTGTAATACACTTTTAATACAAGTTTGGTAAGATGCATGTTTGTAGACCACATGGTGACTGTGAGGGGGATTGGATTTGGTAATTTTGAAATATGGTTTCGTCCTTCCCTTGTGCACACTATTCCTTTGCCATTTTGGTGCTTGTGCTTGCACTGCAGTTTGGATATCACCAGGCACTGGCAGGGGAGTTGTTGAGTCTGGCATCTCTAGTCATATGTTCTATGTGGTATGGATTTGGCTTCTGACACTTTAACTGTTAACTTCTTTTTGTGCTTGATGTTGTTGGGTCTTTCAAGATCAGTGAAGCCTCTCTTTCATGGAGTAGCCTTGTTTGTCGTAGTGTTGAAGTTTCTTAGTTCAGGCTTTATCTAGCTCTTTGATTCAGTTTTCTTCCCTGGACAGAAAGAGTCCCTTACTTTGTTGGTGTTGTTACATGGATGTTTTCAATTACGATAACTCTTTCCACAAGTGCATTTTTAGCTTTTAGTCCAGATTCTTATGTTTTGCAATGATCCAACTGGTGAGGACTTTTATGGGTGTGGATATCTGGTATGTACTCCCTCAGTTTTGGATCTTTTCACACCCTAGTAAAAATGCTCATCTATCTTTTATTTTCTTGCTGCTCATCTTTGTGGCTTCCATTTTCTTTTTGCTTATCACACCAATTTGAGTTTTGTGTGTTGGAAGGATGTATATACCCTACATCGTGAACTGTATTGGAGGATTAGAGTTGGAATTTTTTTTAAGGTTAGTGCTCAGTATGCTGGTTGTGTAGGTGCTTCCACTGCAATCTTGATATCGTTTTAGGCCTTCGAGAAAAAGAGGGCTTCAAAATAGTAATGATTTGGAAATTTTAAAGGTTAGTGCTCAGTAAGCTCTGGTCGTTTAGGTGCTTGCACTGCAATCTGGATATCTTCTTTAGTGCTTCGAGAAAAAAGGCTTTTCTAAATATTATCTACATCATTTCTCATGATTTCTCAAGCGGTTTGTGTTGGCCTGTTTTGCACTTAACTTTTGCTTCTTTCTATGCTTGTAGTTGTGGCCTTAAAGGTTTATATGTCTATATGTCTCTCTCTGTAGTCTTTTCAGTAATTACTTGTTTAATTCTCTTTTTACTAATTCAACTTTAGTGTTGTGGAATACATTATTTAATAATGTGCAGAAAAAATATGACTAATCTGGTTGTGCTGCTTTACTTCAATGGACAATGGGATCCTAGCAACAAATATATTAATTACTTGGCAGATGGTGTGTTGATAAATACGGAATCAACATTTGACACCCTTGTTTCTATAATTGCTACTCAATTGTCAATAGACACATCAACAAGTAAAGTTGAAATCAGATATAAAATTGATGAAAGGTCTCCTCCAATTCAAATTCATAATTATATGGGGTAAAAGTATATGTTGAAACCAAAAAGGAACATTGAGATATGGCAATATACCCTTTGTGTGTCACAACAACTGAACCAGTCAACTTGGAGACTAACTCTACACTCATTCCACTATTATGTTCAGACACTTCAGAAGATATGAGGGTTATACACAATTCATACTTCTCTAATACATTTAATGGTATTGGTGAAGCTATAGGGTTAATTGGCTTTGGATCATGTGAGGAAGTTGATGAGCTAGAAGAATTAGCACCAGGCATCATTGTTAATCCCAATCACTTTATTTGAGAAAGATCAAGTGTATAAGAATAAATATGTCCTCACCAGTGCACTAAAAAGACATTCCATTCTTAAGCATTTTCAATTCAAGACAACAAGATCAAGCTCAATCAGGTAAGACCTAAATTCAAGTCACTTTAAATTATTGATTGTATATTAATTTTTTTCAACTACTATTCGATACAGTGCCTAGGAGAAAACTGTAGTTGGAGTTTACGAGCTTCAAGCTTGAACAAATCTCAAATGTTCAAGATTAGAGAATTTGAAAGCGAACACACATTTTTTTGCTACATAATTCATTATCGGAAAGGCAAGCAACTAAGAGTGTTATTGGGAGTATTATTGTGGGTAAATGTGTTGAACCAGATATTATTTACACACCAAAAGATATTCAACGTGACATGTTAGCTGAATATGGTGTGCGACTCCCATATATGCAAGCTTGGAGAGCTAAAGAAGCAGCTCTTGAATTAGTCCGGGTGATCCAATTCAATCATATGCAAAGTTGCCAAGCTACTTTCACATACTAGAGACAACTTACCTTGGTTCTCATATAGATTACACAAATCAGAGGATGACCATTTTCTATATGCGTTTGTAGCTTTGTTCACCTCGATAAAAAGATGGAAATATTGTAGACCAATTGTAGTTGTTGATGGAACTTTCTTAAAATGAGCATACAAAGGAACACTACTAACCGCTAATACCTTAGATGCAACAGGTGAGACTTTCGAATATGATACTAGTGTTTTCTATATTGAATTTCTGAACTATGTATTAAAAATGAATTATAATTGCAGTAAAAATGTATTAAAATTGTATTAAACAAATTGTACATGGTGCAGGGAGTATACTGCCACTTGCTTATGCCATTGTCGATTCAGAGAATGATGCATCTTGGAGGTGGTTTTTTGAGCAATTCATAGACGCATTTGGTCAAAGATCAGAGATGTTTATCGTTTCCGATAGGCATGCAAGCATTATTAAGGCAGCTTCGAGAGTCTATGATGAAGTACCTCATTTTGCGTGTATGTGGCACTTACTCCAAAACATAATGAAAAACTTCAGAAAAAGTCAGCAAATGATAACTGAGTTGTTCTACTCTATGGCAAAAACATACACCATGACAAAATTTAATCAATGTATGACAATAGTTGAGAAGATAGATAAGAGGATCAAAGATTACTTGCTGAACATTGGATACAACAAATGGTCGCGTGTGCATGCTGAAGTAAACAGAACTTGGATGATGACATCAAATATAGTAGAATCAGTCAATTCAAGAACAAGACTGTAATGACCCTCCATGTCATATTTGCCTTAATGCCGCCTTTTCGTCGTTTAGAGCGTTCCTATAGCGACCCCAAGTCATTTATGACTTGTTGGCACTGACTGTTCGGTCGCCTAGTTGTTCGTTTGGATTTTGTGTAGTTTTCCGTGTTTCAAAGGTCTTAAAGCTTGAATAGTTGACTTTAGTCAGCACTTCAGGTAAACGACCTCGGAATGGAATTCTGACAGTTCCATCAACTCCGGAATGGACAAATTATGCTAATAGCATGGTTGGCATGAGTATCGAGGCTTTCGGTGCGAGTTTGGACCATTAGGCATTTTAGCCTTCGAAATTTGGCCTAAGGTGACTTTGGTCAACTTTCTTGGTAAACGCGCTCGAATAAAAATTTTGTCAGTGTGGTTAGTTTTGGAGTGTTGAGTTTGGTCTAGAACGACCTTTCGTTCGCTTCCCGAGGCCCGTTGTGGAATTGGGTAAAAATGACATTTGGGTGTGGGACCCACTTTCCGTTGAGATGACCTCTGATGGAAATTTTGACTGCTCCGTTGAGTCCGTAATGTCAAATTTAGTAGGGTAGCATATCTAGTTTATCTTTATTGGGTTCCGAATGAATTTTGAGCCCCCCGTCAGAGACTTTGAATAAACAACAATAACTGAAATCTCGTGCAGCCCTTTTAGCGACCAGAGTTTGGCTTTTAACGACTAGATTTTGGGTTTTTTTAGCTATCAGTTTCGCCTTTTAAAGCCTCATTTCAACCTCATTTCTCAAACCCTCATAACTCTCTCATTTCAAGTCCAAATTCAGTGATTCAAAGGTTCATCTTGTGGGGTTTTTCGCAAGGAACGCGTTGGTGAGCTAGGAAACTGATTTGGAGTCCCCGTTTGAGGTAAATTTCGCAAAATACCTGCTGCCATGACCCCTTTTTGTGAGTTTGTAATTTTTGAGACTTGATATCTCAACCATTTTAGGTCCGATTTCGGTGATTCTTGAGGTTATCTTGAGTGGTTTTTCGAGGACAACGCGTTGGCGTGAGCGGAATTAATATTTGAAGTTTCTTTGGAGGTAAGAATTATGATTTAGCCGATGTCAGCTCATTTTCGAGCTCAATTTTTGAGAAATTTTGGAAGATGATTTTTTGGTCATTTTAGGTCCGATTTTGGTGATTCAAAAGCCTATGATGTGGGTTTTTTCGTGAGGATCGTTGTGGTGAGGTTGGTTTCAGCAGTTGGACCCTCATTTCTGGTATTTTCTTGTAAATAGATGCTGCTATTGTTGTTCCTTTTTAGTGTAATTTTGGGGTTTTTTGTTGCATGTTCGTGCTGGGACTGTTCCGAGCTCCGAATTGTGTTTCAATTTGGAACACATGTTCGGGAAGCTGTTTAGAACCTACTTTTGGGGTTAATTCCAGAATTTCCAGCGCGGGTCCCACTTTCCCCATTTTAACCTCGAAATTGGTTCGTCTCTATTTCTTGCGATTTTGGTGTCTAAACGACCGTAATAACGTTGTGGCTCTATTTTTGATAGCGGGATAGTGTTTCGAGGTCGTTCGGAAAGGGAAAGCTCCGGAGAAGTGATTTTGGAGCGCGTGTGATTGGCCTATAGGTAGGCTATGGTTTCCCTCTCTTAGATTGAGCTCGAGAATGTGAATGCATGTTGATTAGTTGGGATTTGGGTTGGGTAGTTATTGAATCTCGTATAGGTGTTTAAAAATCATATTTTTGGCCTATTTCGAAAATTATCGGGTAACTGTGAGCATGCTTTGTGTTATTAATTGACCCTCCTCGCTATGTGGATTGCTTTCGTGCTTAATTACTGTTTATTTGAAGCATATTGGGCCTTAGTTTAGGTTTGACTAGGGCTTGCCTTAGAAATACATGATTCGGAACTGATAGGCCTTATTTGCCCTGACGTCGCTCGGCCGGCTTAGATCCCTGTAGACTGATGTAGCAGACTTGAGTCTGATAGTTTGGGCCTTAGCTAGGCGATACGCTTACTCTGACGATAGTTAGCCTTATTTCCCCGATGTTATGGCTTCACGAGTTACGTCGGCGACACTAGTTCTGCTTCGCGATTTGAATTTGATTTTTGATTCAGTTCCAAGGACTTACACTGATTGGCTAAGTGTGGACGGCGTTCCACGGACATTTATGAGCATGGATCGATTGGGACTCTTTCAGCAGCTACATTGGCACCTTTATAGAGCATTCAGTTTAAGGTCCTGCCTCTATCACCCAGATACTTATATAGAGCATTCGGTTTAAGGTCCTGCCTCTATCACCCAGATACTTATATAGAGCATTTGGTTTAAGGTTCGGCCTCTATCACCCAGATATTTATATAGAGCATTCGGTTTAAGGTTCGGCCTCTATCGCCCAGATACTTATATAGAGCATCTGATTTAAGGTCCGGCCTCTATCGCTCAGATACTTATATAGAGCATACGGTTAGAGGTCCGACCTTAGTTACTTGATACTTGTAATTGGTTATTTGGGTATTTCTGGTGAGTATCCGGTTCGAGGTCCGGCCTCCGTACTGTCAGATTCTACTAATTGGGGTTCAGGTTCTGGTTCGATGTTCTCCGTTCTTGTGTTCTCATATGTAATTATCTTTAGTTATAGTTATTATGTGTACTTGTCAGGTTTATAGGGGTTCGTTCGGGTTTTTAATTAAACTTGTGCATGAGTGTACCTTCTGGGCTTATGGGGGTCCAGTTAGGTATAGTTAACTTAGAAATTACTTTAGTTAGTTCTTTCTACACTCGTGTGTATTCCATTGTTACTTAGAGTTCTGTTCTTGGCCTGTGTTTTTGTTATTCCTTCTTTTCATATTGCCTTTACTTTTCAAGTTCAGTCGGCCTATGATGCCTACTGGGTACCTACTGTTTTGGCACTCATGCTACGCTCTGCATCTGTTTTCGTGATGCAGGCCCGAGCACCAGTGGCCAGTGTTGATATCTAGCTTGGAGCAGTATGATCTAGAGACGGGGGTGAGCACGCGGCGTTTTGTACTACTTCAGTCTCCATCTGTATACATAGACTTGTCTTTTGCCTTTCGAGACAGTCCAGTTTCTGTGGTCCATTTTTTGGACTTGTACTCGTCTTGTTAGTAGCTCTGTACTAGTGACTTCCAAATTCTGGGGTGGATCTTTATTTGTATATATGTTTTGGTTTGCTTCCGCCTGTTTATATTGTTATCTTAAATTTTGTCTACTCTTGTTTAGTTTCTTCCCTCAGAACCATTACTTGTTGTTCCGAGTTACGGGTTGACTTACCTACTGGTGGGTTATAGTAGGTGCCATCATGACTCGAGAAATCGGGTCGTGACACAGACATGCCAAAGTTCTTACAGTCTTGCACCTCTTGGAATTCATGAGACAGCTTGTCCAGAAATGGAATAACAATAACAGATCAAAGGTGACATTTTCAGGTTTTCACCTTGGGAAAAAGTATGAAAATATATTGCGGCACAATAAAACTACATCAGAGAAATTAAGGGTATGCTTGATCTGTAAATTATTTTTGCTAATATTTTTTCTTCTGATTCATATCTAACATCTCTCTTGATTATATTTTTTTCTTTTCATAGGTTGTAGAGACAAATAAATATGTGTATACGATACTTGATGGTATTACACAATTCACAATATGTCTTCATCAACGTACATGCACATGTGGAAGATTTCAATTGGATGAGTTGCCATGTCCGCATGCTTTGGCTGTTTTAACAATAAAATACACTGGTTATGAGAAATATTGCTCTAATTACTATATAAGAAAAAATTTATTGTTGACATATCAGTTTCAAATGGATCCCTTGCCAGATGAAAGCACATGGAACACACCAACACATGTTCTTGAAGAGGTTGTCTTCCACCTCATGGAAAGAGACCTTCGGGAAGGCCAAAAAATAGAAGACATACACAAATGAGAGAAGATTGATTCAAGAAGGCGAAAATTACATGCAACAACTGTGGACAACAAGGTCACAACAGGAAGACTTGCAAAAATATTAGGCCTTATGATCAAGAATAATAATAAGAAATAAAATTTGTTTTAGCATTTTGTTTTAGAAGCTCATTGGTTTACTATACGAATTTGGATCATGTCTGTTTATATGGTTGATTCATTTAGTTCCGCAATCTCGTGTTATTCAGTTTAGTGAAATGCTTTCTTAGTTGTGCAATCTCATGTTATTCAGTTTAGTTGAATGTTTCCATGTTTATAGTTAGATGTGATATGATATAGTTGAAATGATATTCGATAAAATGCAACTTAGTAATTGTTTAAAATTTCCATTGAATGTTTAGTTGGAACTGTATCTCTTATTTTAACTATTGATTACCTCAATGCTTAGTTTTCTTATTGCTGTTAAATCTCTGTTGAAATACGAATTGGTACAATCTACACCTAATTATGAGATTCGCAAATATCCAAATATGAAAAAAAGAAACATCTTTCGTGCATGCAAGTACCATCGCATGGCAGCACACATTTGCTCAAAAAAAGCTAAGCAATCAGAAAGTTAAGAATAGACCAATATAATTTTTCATAACCATACTAACTACAAACTGTTTTTACACCATATAGTTTTCATAGTCATACTAACTAATATAACTATATTTCTTTATCTATTCGGTCTTTTGTCTTCACTTTGAAGGTCACTCGCTTGTTTCCTTCTTGCATATTCCCATAATATTGCTCCAAATCTCTTTCGGAGAATGTCTGCCTTTACTTGTTGATTTAGAATATGTTGGCCATTACTTACAAACTCCGCAAATGCAGCAACGAAAACTCCACAGTCCCTAAAAAATTTAATATAAAATATTATCAAAATATTTACTTAATACAAAAAAGAATACCTATTTGATAATACTTACAGCGAGTCATCTTGTTGTCTGGGAACACCTTTAGTTATGAAATGAAACTCAATTTTCTCGAACTCATCTATCCCACTGTATTTCGGTGTTGCCTTCAATTCAGGACGCTTATCATAGAACTTGACCACGCTCAAGTAATATGGTAAAACAATTGAAAGCATCTCAACAATATTTTTAACCTCAAAATTCACCCCATCCCTTGCCGGAAATGAATCATATACCTCCAAAGACCTTTGCCCAATATCAAACACGACAAAAATCCAATGACAACCCTCTTTAATGTTTAGTGGAAAAAGAATATAATCCACTTTATCCCACGAAGTACTTGCCAACAAACGACGTCCATATATATACCGGGCAATATCATCAGAATCTTTTACTTTATAGCTCTTCTTATTCTCATGAGCATCACAAAGTTGAAAGAAAGAAGTAGTAATCTTTGTCTTGAACACACAATCAATAGTCGTAAATCGAACATTACTGTTGGCTTCATATTTTCCTTTCTTTCTTAGATAATAGAAAATGACATCAATATGCTGCAAAAAATTAGAATCGAAATGTAAAAATGAAATAGTCTCAAGAAACAAATATCCAATTAACCTCAAGAAACTCAATAGGTGATATTGCAACACACAAGATTCACAAAAGTCTCACTACCATTCAAGTATCTTGGAGTTACTTTAATCTCCAAGAAGTTGTCAGTTAGTCAGTGTCAACCACTTATAGATAAAATGTTGGGAAAGATAAACACGTGGACAGTAAGACGTTATCTTACGCAAGGAGACTACTATTGGTGTAATGTTTTCTAACCTCTATCCAATCATTCTGGTCACAAATATTTCTCTTAATTACCTAAAGAAATGTTGAAAAACAAGGACAGGTCTGAACAATGGGAATTCATAGTGATTCAATTTGCTCACTATGTAATATATAATCTGAAACACATCAGCACCTATTCAGTCTAATGTGATTTGGCATAAATTATTGAACTAACTATCCATCAACAGGAGCAACTAGCACAGGATGAACTGAAGAGGTGGAGTGGGCTACAATGCATGCTACAAGTAAAGCAATAGAAACTTAAGTGTATAAAATGACACAAGCAGTAGCAATAATCTACTTCATATGGCAAGAGAGAAATTACAGAATTTTTCAACCCAAGGAAAGGAACACAAAGGTTCTCACTAGACAAATCATTCAGGAAATTCAACAACAGAGGTAGTATGACTCCTAGAATGGCAAGTGTTATGAATAACAAATATTGACGTCCAACTAAACTTTATACAACTAACCTCATCACACCATTTTTGTCCAGAATGTGCTAATTTGAAAAATCAGTGTCTTTCTGCTACATTACAAATACCTAATTCAAATGTTGGACTGATAACATTAAGAGCATCTGTATAAGGTTTCTTTTCCCTATCAAAACATAATAAAATTAAAACATAAATACTCGGAAATGGGACAGAAACAAATAAAAAAGAGGTAACTAGAAAAACTAAAGAAGAGTGAATTAAGAAACTTGTATCTATTATGAATTAGAGGTAACGAGAGTGTTCTATAGATTGAATAAAACTTGTATCTATTATGAATTATGTAAGTTATTCAATAGTAACAAATTAACCAACAAACTTCAAAATGAATTACCTCTTCTTTGTACCCTTATAAAGCCACTTAGTGAATGAATCGATCAAATCTGGTTCATTATCTCCTCCAGTTGCATATGAAAAAAGATGTTTTGTCTCAAAAAACTGACGTGTTACACATAAAGTTCCTCCAGATTCGAAATGTTGTGTGTAGGGAAATGTTATTAACTTTCCTGGATTTTTCTTTCTGCCACATTTCTTCAGTGTCACTTTCTTTTTGTTTTGATCAACAGGGGCTCTTTTCTTTAGATAAGATTCTTCAGTCCTATTGATCTGAGAAAGATCTTCATCAAGAAAAATAAAGTCATCAAGAGTATGCAAAGGTTTTTGACAATCCTCTGTTGCATCTGCATACAATAGACATATTGATTAATTTACAATCAACAGATGCAACACTTATTTATGTTGGTTTTGTTGACTACAATACCATCAGGTTGCACCCCAACTGTATTCACATCAGCAACCTCTTGGACTGTAAGCAAAATAAATATTTTAATAATGTTATTAAAATAAAATGAAAGAAGTTTATTTGAAGTTAAGAAAATAAATACCATTTATATCTCTGACAAAACCTTTTTAATAGCAATTCATGCAACATCTTCCTCTGTACATAACAAAAATATTTAAAATAAGAGAGTTGAATTAAAATATATGAAATATGTAATATATTTGTATAAAACCCTTCATTACCTATTTTACTTGATACTCTTTCAAAATTTTCAACGTAAGCAAATCTAACTGAAGTTTTAAGCACTTGAGATTCTTCATTTTGATTTGATCTCATAACATGAGCATCGTGCCCTCTTGATTCATTTACAGATGCATTAACATAAGTAGAGAATGTTGTATATGTAATTAACACATATTATAAGAAAAATATATTAAAATTGTGACATGACATCAATTTTGTAATCCACCGAGAGATCAGAAAGATGAACTAGAAAATGAAATATCGAGTTCCTGTCACTTCTTCATGAACTGGAAGAAGTTACTGGACAAGAAAAGAAGAATATAATACACTATATATTAAAAGTATATTATGACTATAACAGAAATGTATTGAAAATATAAACAAACCTCCATTGAAATCTAATCCACCCGTAAATGTCTCGACAGCCTGCTTCTTAGATGGTTTCCTGACTTCTCGGATAATAGAGTTGCTACCACCACTCTTAGCAAACAACAAAGAAATGTCCTCCAATAATTGTTTGTTAAAATTCACCACAAATTCTTTGATTTGATTAAATTCTAAATCAATCTTCTCTTCAAGTGCTTTGTTATTTTCATTCACCTAGTAGATATTAAACCATAACACAAAAATTAAAATATAAAAGTTTTGAAAAAAAAAGCCTAAAGTCAAGTTTGTGTATACCTTTACAAGTTCTTTTCTCAATTCTATAACTTCATTAGTCAACATGTCTAGACCATGACTTGATCCTTTAGGCTCCAATTTCAAAATTTCAGCATTGTAATCACGAGGTTCAGGAAGTCCTGAATTTAAATACTTCATTTTCACTAGCCACTATGTTCTCAAACTGAAAAACCAAATAAAAAAAATAAAAATAGATATAGTAACTTGAGTTGAACTGAACAATGTCATAAAATGTATTAACTTTGTACAAATACCTTATTTTTTGTAGGCATGAAGAGACATTTCTCAATATATTTTTGCCATGGACTTTCGGCAATTGTCTTCCAATTCAAGATTCTTGGAATTGAGTCAGCAACCCGAATAGCTATATCTTCATCAACTTTTGAACAACACTCGAATATCCAAATTTGAAGAGCAAGAGGCAATCCACCCAATCTATAGTATTTATGGGTTGACTTAAGCTCATGTCTCACAGAATCAGACAACTTTTTGTAGACATCTAAACCCCACGGATATGAATTGAATTGTCCACTTTCCACAAGGTAAAAATCTCTATTACTAATTTGGTATTCGTTGTCCTCATATGAAAATAAAAAAACATTAATGAAGAAGAGAACAACCAATGAAACAGCTAAGTCATCATCTATGAATTTTTTAGCTAAAAACAACGCACGTAGATGACTCTTTGGAACAGTGATTTTTTCCAGAAAATAACTACTCAACAAATTACATTTAGAACCGGAAACATTGATAGGAGTGCCATCACTAACACAATTTAAGCCGGTAACTATTCCAAATTCTCTAAGACCAAAAAACATTTTTTTGTTATTTATTTCAATAGCAAACACATCATCCGGTATGTGTTTTAACTCTCTATTTATAAGGCAATGAATAACTTGTAGTTGTGTGCTTGCTTTTGGAAGGTTAAGAAAGTAACCAAAATATGTATTCCTGAACAACTCAAGTTGTTTATCAGATAAAGATAGTTTGATTTGGTCGATGACACTATGATTAGTGTAAGATGACCACCTACTCACAATATACACAACATCCAGATGTTTCCAGAATTTACGATCCTGCATATGTATTAAACATGAATTAAAAATATGTTACTACATACTAAAGTTGAATTAAAGATGAATTTCACATACTATGTATCAAAGCAAGGTAGTAATCAGTTGAATTAAAGATGAATTACACCAATGACCACTTCTGGTTCCAAATCCAGATCCAGAACTTATCAACTTCAACACAAGCAGCCTAAACAATGATCTAGTTGTCATACACTTAAAGCTCTATTTTCTATCAAAAAACCAACTTCCAAAGCAATTTAAACCTACATTTCCACTTTATCCATTGGACCAAAACATTCGAATGCGGGAGAAAAGATCAGATAGAACATGAAACAATGTTATTCCAAATATATGATGTGTCCTCTCATTTACACATCTTTTTCATTTGTTTTCCAAATGAGCACGAACAAGTGTTACCAGCTATTTGACAAGTTCCCACTGATTCTAGACAAAACAATGGACAAAGAAGAGATATTTTGCAATTAAGTAAAACAGAAATGTCAAATTCAAAGTGACTGCTAGCTTCCTGCTATAGCACTGCTCTTCATTGAAAGAGTATCGCAATAGTTATGTACATGATTCCCACACACCCCGCCCACTTCAAATATATGATGGAACATTTGCTCATATTGCTTCCTGCCACTTTTTAAGAAGAACATTATGAGCCCGATATATAACCTCCTAATATAATCAAGACACTAGGACACTCAATCCCAAACTAGTTAGGGTCAGTACTCGGAATCCTATTTATCCCTCCCCTTTATTTGGGTGACCCTATTAATCAAACAAATGCAAAACCTGCTCTATTCACTTCATGTCATTTCTTCAGAGGACAATCCCTTAAGCCTGAGATATAAAGCTACTAATAGATTCAAGACACCAGGACTCAATCTCAAATTAGCTAGCGTTGCAACACTATACATCCTAATTTGATATCTCACATTCATATTTGAATGTTTTAAAAAAAAACTATACTACTACATACTAAAGTTGAATTAATGATGAATTTCACATACTACATCTCAAAAAATAAGGCAGTAATCAGTATACAATCATTCCTAAACAACAACTAACTAAGAAAAACACATAGAAATAGATTCAAAATACTACCACAAATCAGATATCTACTCTCTGGTAGAATGACATTTTTGGGCAATCGATTTCGTGTTTTTGCATCCTTCACTGGCTTCTTCTTCTCCGGCCCATCTTTATTTTTTATTTTTTTATTGAAATTGAGGAGGTAAATCCTCAAAATCGTCATCAAAGTCCACAATTTTCTTCGACGTAGATGCCAAATCAATGCATCTTTTTTTTGATCTCTTCACATTGTTTACCTCTTTAACTCGTTTTTTACCTTTGTTTTGCTTCTTGTTATGCACCTCCTTGTTCTACTCACCTTTTTCTGCTCATTCGATACTTGTGAGATTCCCAAACTAAAATTGGGACCGTCATTAACTTCATTCGTAGCAGTAGGAGATGAAATTTGACCCCTCATTCGACTTCTTCTATAAACTTTCTGATTCGAAGTACCAACATCATTAAGTATCCGCGGACTTCTTCTAGGCAATTTTCGTTTACCTTCTTCCATTAGAATTTTGTGCTGAAAAATGGGGAAGAAAGAACAACAATACCCTAAAATTTTCGGACAGAAGAGTAGAAAGAAAAGAGAGAGAGGATATGAGCGAATGGGCAACACTTGTTTGCTTAGTTTAAAAATTACATGAAAAAGAACAAATTTGTTTTAAAATTGTTTTAAGTAACTTTTGCTAAAAGTTGACAAAAATGGTAATAAAAATTAAAAGTATACTTAAAAGTGGTAATTATTAAATAAAAGACCTTCACTTATGTAATTTTTCAATAAATGTTTACTAACGGTAATGTTAATGCCTAACAGTTATGTTATTAAAACCTTTAACAAAAAAAAACAGTAAGCCCACATAATAATAATTTGGAAAAATTACATAATTAGACATACTTAACTACCATATATACATATATTATCTATAGTTTAAAAATATTACTCTTAATACCACTTTTTAATAATTATATCATATATTTTAAAAAGTTGAATCAGATACACAATCTCTCAAATATGGTATTGAATAATTATCTTAAAATTTAAACTCCTTAATTAAAGGTACATTAACAATTCAACCTCCATCAATCTCCTTCACCAACAATATATCTCCCCCCCACCCCCACGTCCTCCACCATTTTTTCTCTCTTCCTTCATCCTCTCAACACATAATTTCTTCATAATATCTAACAAAAACGATTTTGGTTCATTTTTAGTTTGTTTTAAAAAAAAAGTCTCCCTTCATTTTTGTTGCAGGATGCACAACCACAACCAAGGTATTCTGCCGATTGGAAAGCATGCTTGGGAACAGATACTGGAAATTGGAGAAATCCTCTATATATAGCTTATTTCATGAAATGAGATAGTCCCTTTATTGAGTTACTGAAAATTGTCTTGTTAGCAGTATAATAGTCTACATAGATATTTTCGACGTAATTTTGTAGAAGGCTATTATAGAGAGTTCTCAATGCTGAATTTCAGTTTCAGACTTGGTGAATTTTCGAAAGATCTGTAGAGACATGGTATTGTTCAGATGGGACTCCAAAGAAAAGCCTAAAAGAAATCATTTGAATCCCAGGCGTATCTACATGTCCTATGTATATGTCATTCTTTCATATATCTGATGCTTGTGTATCCAAATGTCTTTGTATCTTCCTTTCATCTATATATCTACCTTTCTTCTCCTTATTCTACGTATTTGTTTATTTATTAAATGTATATGTATTTTCTATTAAATATATATAAGTTGTTTTTTGTCATGTATCTGAGGTAGAGTTCATATTGCTCTAAAGTTTGATTTTATAAACTTTTACAAATTAGATTTTACATTGTTTGCTTTTGTTGTTTCTCAACTATTTTAATGGATGACCATTCATAAAACAGGCCGACAATAGATCTAAGTTTAGGAACGACCCTTTAAAATTGTTGAATACATGTATCTCGCCTTTAATTCAAATTAATAACGCGTATCTCAATTTTTAAAATTGTTGAATACATGTATCTCGCCTTTAATTCAAATTAATAACGCGTATCTCAATTTTTAAAACTGTTGAATACACATATCTCGCCTTTAATGATACATGTATCTCGCGGTCATGATTTGTTCCTAAAATTTGTGTGTTTCAGTTGCATTTTATATTTAGATCCACACAATCATATGTATATGCTTACTATGTATCCGAGATACATGTTTTTGAATATAATGTATGAAAATTGATACTTAATACATCAAATTAATACTAGATACGTGAAATTAAAACTAGACCATATAAATAGATACATGAAATTAATACTTGACACATATAACAAATACACGAAATTAATACTAGATATTTCTATGATACATATGAATGTACTTGTATAATACTCATGTATCTAAGTATTTAGTTTGTTGGATACATCATATATAGATAATATATACATCAAATTAATGAATTTATTATTTTAAGAGTAATAAATGAAATTAATCAAATTACATGACCAAGATATACATGCTTTTGTTTATTACTAATAATATAATGAACTTATTATTTCAAAGGATAATTTTGAAATAATAAATTGAAATTAATTAAATATAGATACACACCTTGATTTCCGCCTTATGATAAGGGATTTGATTAATTTAAATTTTCAGAATTAATTATTCATGTATTATGAAAATCCTTAATTACTCCTCTAATTAAGGAAATTGATTACAACCTATTAATTAAACAAATAAAATACTATCTCAGTTTAAAATTCGGTAGATACATGTATCTCCGGATTCAATCTCATGTATCATAAGCATGAAAATATGGTAGAGGAAGTAATATTTGAAATTATCGGGAATCTTAGTAATTAGGACCTAAACTAATGGGATTTATGTAGTTTGCCCATTTCAATAAAAGCCCAAGTAACTGCTTCACCCACTTAATGCTAATTAGTAGCCAGACCTTTGGCTTTTCAATTTCTCCAGTTTTAATGTGCATTGCCATGTCAAAATTAGGATATAAAAAGACAAAAGCTTTACCTCACCACAACAATTCTAATTGCTATTTAGTGTGGATTATATCAAGTTGGGCTTATTTGTAGGTGTCATCTTCCTAGCATATCTAAATATATATCCATTTCTATACTGACAAAATTTGTCTGTTTTTTTTATTAGTAAATAGGTTACACTTTTGAATCCCATATATGATTGCTTTTTACTTGGCATTTGCTAAATTTTTCACATTATGGCATCTGCATCAAGGAGCGTGTAGTGTTGAATATAATTTTTAAAAGGTCATTATATTTACCCTTTATTTGAAAAAAATATTTTTCTACTCCTATTTATTTTATTGTGCTCTTTTTTATTAGATCATTTGGAATTTGAAAACTGCATATGAGTTATGATATTCAATTAATTAAAAATAGAGACGGAATCTAATTTATATATCTTGTTTGATGCAGATGGATTTAGCTTTTTACTCCAGCTACTATCTTCTATTAGTATTAGTAATGGAATTTGAATTTTCCTAAAAGAGGAGTTGAAGTTCTAATTTTAATTAATAGGAGCGTAAGTGGACTTATTGTGTAAAAACAAAAATATGGATTTTGAGAAAATCTTAAATTTGTGTTGTGCATGTTACTAATTAAGAAATAAAAAAAACTTTTCTTTTTTATGTATGTAGTAGCTATTTACCCAATTGCTTTTCTTATTAATCTCACTGACTTTTGAAATAATTAATGTGTATAATATTTATACCTCTTCATATTCTATAATATATTTTATGTGCTATTTTAATATTTTGTTTTATTTTCTTATGTTGAAACTATATAATATTATCTTTTATTACTTATCTTTCTTATTAAGAAGTTGAAAAAGAAGTAAGAACATATATTTTGACAATTTTTTAAAGACAAGGTAGTGAAAAAAGGTGAGGAAAAAATAAAGACAAAAAGTATTAAAAAAATATACATCTAATTAGATTTATTAAAGATATACAAAGAAACATCATATTTTTTTTAAATATATACAGAAAGAATTTATTTTTTCTTGAATTGTTATTTTTTCTTTACTTTTTTTAAAGAAAAATAAAAGTATACGAAAAGCAAGTACTTTAAAAGATTTAAAACTCCTAAGTGATGAAAATTTATATAGGAATGTATGAACCTAAATTAAATGTGAATAATTAAAACTTGAAATATTTGAATTTGAAAATTTAAAAGAATTTTGAAAATTAAATGTACTTTATCCATAAGTTATTTAGGTTGAGAATTTTATTTTTTTTCGATGATAATTATAATCATTTGAAATTATTATAATCCTGAATGTTTTATGGAAATATAGGACCTTCTTTTAATGAATTTTAATTAGTTGTCGACAATGAAATTTTTGTATATGATTATTACGGGTTATCAAAATAAGGTTATTCACTATTTCTTTATGCGTATGAATTTTGATTACTTTATATATTCCATTTAGTTTTTTGACTTGTTTTAAATAATAATGAATATCTTTCATAAATGACATTGTGTTTGAATTTATGTTAATTAGGAGAGAGGATAATGCTTTATTAAAAGCTTTGGTATGCTAATTTCAATTTTTAACTTTTTTTAAATATTACGCCATTATTTTATCCAAAGGATTTAAAAAAATGATTGATTTCTCTTGGTGTCAATTTAATGTTAAATTTTTTCCCCCTTAATTATTTTGTTTAGCAGGGAACAAGTCTCGACTCTAAGTAAAATAATATTTTAAATTTTAATCTTTGTGATGAATTTTTGAAGAATATATTTATGATCTTTATCAAAATGAAGACCATATGGTGACATTATTAAGTACATAATAGATGAAAAAGATGAAAAAAACTATATAAAAAAAAAGAATGAGAAAATGAAAATGAATATGGACATTCAACATCTCCATAAATAATTGTTATTTATAGATGGTGTAAATTATAAGAATAGTTAGAAAGGAGTTGAAAAGACGTATTATTTAAATAGAATATGTAAATAGATGGAGGTTTTTTTTTGTAACTTGTTAGACATAATTAGAATAGTAAATATGATTGAATTTTTTGATTAATAAATAAATTATTTAATGAAAAGAAATGAAGAAAAAAAGCCAAAAATCTATATATATCTATATATTTATATAAAGGAGAAATAAGAAGCTGCTGATGTGGCATGTCTCTAAAGCCAAGAATAACATTTATCTTTTTTTTCCAAATTTTTGACATTTTTATTTTTATTTTTTTAATTTTTATCTTATTTTAAATTAATGTGTAACATAATCAAGTCAATAAATAGAAAAAAAAAACGATTCTATTAATTTTAAGCTTTTACTCTATGAATAGGAAAAGACATCCGTTTACTTTCAAAACTTTTGTAACTCCTAAATCCTAAGTAACAGATAGCCCAACTACTGCTTACCCCCATTAATTAGCATTTAAATTAATTGGTAATTAACAATTAATAATTAATAATTAGAAATATAAGAAAGAGGAGATGTCACTCCCAGATTATTGTGGAAAATGAATAACAACAAAGATCAACTGCCATCAAGCTTTGAGGTATGTTTCCTGACTAGCAAATCTATCTCTTTTTTTTCTTTTTCTTTTTAACTTATTTTTGTTATAAATCTTAAATTTTATGTAGAAGCAAATAATATTTCTATGATATATATTTAGATTGCTTTGAACGATAGTGTGATTTGTAGATAATTTTCTTACATCTCACCTTTATAGAATATCAAATTTGATTGTATGAAATTTTGTTGCAATCATGAATGGATAGCTAATTGCACATGTAAGTGGGCA
>JAJOOS010080645.1:0-48717 GCA_029582725.1 Solanum chiquidenum | reverse complement strand
TCATTGAGGTTTTATTTAAAAAATTGAAAGTAATGACACGTTTTGTTTCATTGTGATGTTGTTTATTATCTTAGGATAGTGTACGATATGCATACTTTTTGCACATTGAAAATTGTTTATTTTTCTTTTGAAGTTACTAATCTTAATATTGTCATTCACACAGAGTTGGTGGCCACGAGAATTTTGCAAAACAAAGTGTTGTACTCAATACTTTTTTATTATAGTGATTCAAGATTTCATGACAATATAATATTAATGTATACTTTCCTTAAGTTCTTCTAAATCAAATTAATTTGATTGCACATATTTTTCACTTTCTTATTATAGTGATTCAAAAATTCATGACAATTTATTGACTACTTTTCTTAATTTCATCTAAAAAAAATTAATTTAGGAGTATACGGTTGCACTTATTATTCACTTTTCGAATTCATCTAATTTTATGTTGTTCTCGTATTTTTCTATATTTACTGCATATTATGATAAATGATATAACTTGAAGTTTAAGTTAATTTCTTTAGATTTTGTAAGGATTTTTGTAATGTTTTTTAAAATTTATCAAGGTCATGTTAGATGTTGACTTATGTTGATAATAATTTGGTTTCTGTTTTTTGCTATGCGTTACATGAAGTTAAAATGCAAGTCATTTATTTAACATTTCGGAGAAATACCAAGATTGTTTAAATGTTAAAAAAAAAGGTGAGTTTTTAGTTTTTGAATTCTACTTTTCAAAAGTTTTGATTTTATTTTAGGGTAAAAAGAGAAATGTATGTGAGGAATATCATTTTTTTTTAAAAACCGAAGGCACTATCCACTGATATTTTCCTTTTAACCCATTATTGTGCTATATTTCAATTAATTGTATACGAAAAAAATGACACCTGAATTTATTAAAGAGATCAACCAATTAACTAATGAAATTTCAATAAAAATATTCATATTTGTAAATGTAATCTAAACAAATAAAATATATATAGATAATTTTATTTTTTATAAAGACTAAATTTACGAATATATATATATATATATATATATATATATATATATATATATATTCATTAATATTTTGATGATCGCGCGAAGCGCGGCTATGCTCACTAGTTTATAAATAAATATAGATTTTTCGCGATATTTTTCCGTCTTGATTATTATTTGTATTCCTTGGTTAGTTTCAAAAATTGAATAACGTGTGTATATATATATATATAATGATGAAGACAAAACCATAATTAAAATTTAAAAAAAAATCATTCTCGTACTCATTTTAATATTATGTCAAACACATACTTCCTTGATTTTTATTGTTTGCGTTGAGGTAGAGTTGAATTTTATTTAGTTGCTTAAATCAAATCCGACCCGTTTTATATTTGACCCGCCACACCCCGTTTATACTTGACCCGACCCAACCCGACCGGCTTATTTGTGAATATTATTAGTGTGCTTACTTATTTTTTGAACCCTTTCGATGAAAATTCTGTCTCCGTCACTGATCTACACTCATCACCGTCGTAATTCCTTTGCGAAAGTAGAGTAATTACCATGAAATTATACAGATTATGTTATTGTTGTTAAGTAAACAAAGGAATTTAGGAACAGAGTAAAGCAAGGGCGTGCATGTTTATATGGATGATTAAGCAAATCCTGATTTTAGACTGATTAGGATTAATCTTCTCTTCATCCTTCTTCGTTGTACAACTTGTGTTTAACCCAATCCTTTTTAAATAAGGTTTAAATTTTACCTTTCCCTTTGATGATTAGGAGAAAATATTAAATATTTCCTAATTTGACATGTTTTCTCTTAATTTTAAAATAACATATTTAAGATATAAAATTAAATAACATTTTGATACATCATACACTAATAACCAACAAATTCAAAGTTTTAGTCAATTAATTTTTAAAATATGTATGACTGATTCTGTGTGAGCTAAAATTTTGTGGGTCTATTGATAATGATCTATTAAATGATACTCATTATTTTGTAAAGGTGAACATCGCATTTTTGGAGTTTGTGTATCATGAAACAACAATTTAGAATTATCTCGATTTTTTGTATGTAATATCCATGGATTTTTCAAAATATGCATGTCTTGACTCTGTTTGAGCTCTAATTTTGTGGATCCGTAGGTGATGACATATTAAATTATATTTATTATACGGTAGACGTCTTTTTTATATTCTTTTATTTTGGAGTTAATGTATCACAAAACATGAATTGGGGAATATATTTTTCCATGTGTATTAGTCCATAAATTTTCAAGAATATGTGTAAACTGTTTTATTTCAGCTCAAATTTAGTGGGTCCATTATTGGTGACAACCTATTAAATGATACTCATTGTTTTCCAAATGTGGATATTGAATTTTTTGGAGTTTATGTATCACGAAACAGGAATTCAGGATTATCTCAATTTTTTGTGTGTATTAATCCATAATTTTTTTGAAATATGTGTGACTGATTTTTTTTAAGCTTAAATTTTGTGGGTCCATTGATAATGACCTATTGAATGATACACATTATTCTCGAAAGGTGGACATCACTCTTTTTTTTTTGGAGTTTATGCGTTATGAAATAAGAATTTGGAAATATCTCAATGTTTTATGTGTATTAGTCCATGAATTATTTAAAATACATACGATCGATTTTGTTGGAGCTGATTTCTCTAGGTTATTGGTGAAGATCTTTTAAATGATACTCATTATTTTCATAAGGTTGGACATCACTTTTTTTTGAGTTTATGTATTATGAAACAAGGATTCAAGACTATCTCGATTTTTTGTGTTATCCATGAATTTTTCAAGATATGTACGATAGACTCGATTTGAACTCAAATTTATGGGTCTCTTGGTAACGACCTATTAAATAACACTTGCAAACTTTCATTTTTACACTGTTTCTATTAGTCATAGAAAAAATGGAATTTCCACAATACATGCAAATTCCTCTGATATATCTCTTTCTATCGAATTCAAAAGTTATTATTATTTTTTAAACTTCATGTCATATTAAATTAACACAAAAAAAATAAATGAAGTAACATCTAACATGATATTCTAAAAGAATAAGTAAATTTAAGATTGTTAAATAATAACAATCTTCTTTCAAATATATAATTATAACAACCTTTCAATTTACTTACAAAGCACATCACGAGATTTCACCACACAAGACCCCTTAAAATATAATTATAACAAATTTATCTCCTTAAAAAAGTCATTAGGATTAGTAAAGTAAGAACTAAGTCCTTTGCTTGTACTTTTCTCTTTGAGGTACCCTTTTTATTTATTAGTAAAAATCTAGCCCCTAGATAGGGGTATTCACGGGTTGGTTTGGATCGGTTATTGGTCAAAACCAAACCAACTTAATCAGTTTTAAAATTATCAAAACCAAATCAAACCTAATATAATATACATTTATCGGTTTGATTGTTATCGGTTTTGGTTTGGTTTGGTTTGGTTATTCAGTTATTAACCATATACATAAAATTAATAGAAATAATTCATTCAAAACGTGAAAAAGTGACAATAATTCATTTAAAATGAAAAATAGTTAGAATGACTGACATTACGAAACTTTCGATCATTGAATTTACTATGAATAAAGCTTCAAAATTCACTATTTTTTTGCCTAGAAGGAAGAGACATTAACATGTTTAGTCCCACAAAAAATTGTCATAGACACTCATATACATGAAACCAATAAGATAAATGTTCTCACCTTGGGCATTTTCACTTTCATAAGTAAATTATAAAATAAATTTTGATGAATACATATATAAGATCTTTAAAATTATTTATAAAAATAATACATTATGTATGTATAATAATAAAATTTATGTATATTATTTATCAGTTTGGTTCGGTTATTTCTTCGAACAAAATCATAACCAAACCAAATACTATTGGTTTAAAAAAAATCTAAAACCAAACCAAACCCTAAATAAAATCGGTTCATTTAATCGGTTTGGTTCGATTTTTCGATTTGAATCGGTTTTTATCCAAATTGTGAACACCCTTACCCCTAGGTACACCTTATCTAGTGAAATTTCAAAAAAAAAATAAAAAAATCTTAATACAATCCAATTTCATCACAAATGCTCAATCCACGATCTCTAAACCAATCCCCACAAACAAATGCATAATCTTAAATAGGCAACATCTGAACATAACCTCATTTGAAATTTTTAGGGTTATTCTCTTTAGTAACATCCCCTAATTCAAAATGCTACATGTTTAAAATGAATGACAACACCAGTATTTCTGGAAGTCTATGAACGGGGCGGAGTAAATGTATCGTATTTCTACTAGTCCATAGCCTGTGGCAGATCAAGAAGATTGTCAAGTGTTTTGAACAGTTTTCCAGGATGTTGGTGCTGCCATTTGCGAAAAATATGTTTGATCAATTTTTACAATGCCAGGATATATATTTATAGGGATGATTTGGTATAAAATTTGGAATGTATATGACTGCAATAAATTATTTACCTAGTAAAGCTTAGTTTCACATTTCTATGGTATATAATTAAGATTAGATTACTGTGATTAATCATATTTTAAAATTTTCAAGTCAATTACAACTTGATTTAATGAATCCGGTACAAAAGCAAGTTATTTAGATGCGATTATAATTAAGAAATTTTATTAAATAGACTTAATAATAAATAATAGTTAATTGGTAATAATAAATTAAATTACTCTAATTGATTAATTATATTTGACACATTGCATACATAGACAAGTTATTTAAAAGGAATAATATATAAATATGACATTTAATTTGGCTTCATCTGGCAACTATGACTTTTGACTTTCTTAGTGCACAAGTAAGCACTTTAGCTATTCAAAGCATGAATAAATAAATACCCGAATACTACTAGAAAAAACCCTTATATGCTAAAATAATAGTGTGGATCATGGTGATGATATATGTATTGTTCCCCGAAGTCATTATGGAGGGTCTTCTAAAGGTTTTGGAATTTTTTTTACCCGAAACTATATCACCAAAAAGTTCATTGACTAACACACAAAAAAAATTGAGAAAATTGCCTAATTCTTGATGAGTGGCCCCTAAATGCTAAAAAAAGGTTGTGGATTATGGTGAGGTACATATTGTTCTCCTAAGTCATTACGGGGGGCCCTACTTAGGTTCGGAAAAAAGTACCCAAAAACCATTTTACTAAAAAATTCATTGACTAACAAACACAAAAACTGAGAAAATCGTCTAATTTATGTTAAGTGGCCCCTAAATGCTAAAAAAAATTATGTCGATCATGGTGAATCTATACGTATTGTAACCCCAGGTCATTAAGGATGGTACTACAAAGGTTTTTGAAAAAGTGTCTGAAAATTATATCTCCAAAAAACTTATTGGCTAACACACATAAAAAAATTGAGAAAATCATGCAATTCTTTTTTAGTAGCCCTAAATGCTAAATAATGGTTTGGATCATGGTGAGAATATACATACTATTTCCCCAAGTCATTACGGAGGGTCCTCTAAAGGTTTTGTAAAAAAAAGTGCCCAAAAACCATATCACCAAAATTGACTAACACACACACGAAAAACAGAGAAAATCATCTAATTCATGTGGAGTGACCCCTAAATGCTAAAAGCAATGATGTATATCATGGTGCTACTCGTCCTCCAGGTTATTACGGAGGTTCCTATAAAGATTTTGAAAAAAAAAAAGTTTTCAAATATTGTATCACCAAAAAATTGATGTACTAACACGAAAAACTGAGAAAATTGCATAATTCATGTTAAGTGGCCCCAAAATGCTAAAGAAAATGGCATGGATCATGATGAAGCTATAAATATTGTTCTTTCGTGTCATTAAAAGATATCTTGTAAAGGTTTTGGAAATAAAATTCTGAAAAACATATTATCAAAAAATTCATAGACTAAACATATAAAAACTAAGAAAATCGTCTGATTCGTGTTGAATTGACCGTAAATACTATAAAATATGTTGTAGATATCATGGTGAGGCTATAGGTATTGTTCTCTAGGTCATTATAGAATATCTTGTAAAAAAAATTAAAAAATGCTAGAACACCATATCACCAAAAAAATTATTGACCAACACATACAAAAAAGTGAGAAAATCGCCTAATTCGTGTTGAGTAATTCCTAAATGCTAAAAGAATGGTGGATCACGGTGAGACTATATGTACTATTTTCACATGTCATTACGGAGAGTCTTGTGAAAATTTTAAAAACAAAGCGACTGAAAATCATATCACCAAAAAATTCATTGAAGTATATACACCAAAAATTGAGAAAATTGTCTAATTTATGTTGAGTGGCCCCTAATTGCTAAAAAATGGTGTGAATCATTGTGAGTCTATACGTATTGTTCCCCAAGAACATTATAGAGGGTCCTGTAAAGATTTAAGAAAATAAGTACCCGAAAACCATATTACCAAAAAAATTAATTGTCTAACACACGGAAAATTGAGAAAATTAATTAATTCTTGTTGAGTGACCCCTAAATACTAAAATAATTGGGTGAATCATGGTGAGAGTATACGTATTGTTCCCCCAAGTCATTATAGAGGGCCCAGTAAATATTTTGGAAAAAAGTGTCCGAAAATCTTATGACCACAATTCATTGACTAACACACGAAAAATAGAGAAAATCATTTTATTCCTATTGAGTGACCCCTAAATGCTAAAACAATGGCATGAATTATGGTGAAACTATACTTATTGTTCCTCGGATCATTACAAAAGGTCTTGTAAAGGTTTTGATTCCCAAAAAACATATCTCCAATAAATTCTTCGACTAACACATAGAAAAAAACTAAAAAAATCACTTAATTATGTTAACTGGACCCTAATGCTAAAAAATGGTGTGGATAATGATGAGGTTGTAGGTATTGTTCCCCAAGGTCTTTATGGAGGGTCATGTAAAGATTTTTGAAAAAAATGGCCCGAAAACCATATCATCAAGAAAATATTTACTAAAACACACGAAAAACTTAGAAAATTGATTAATTCTTGTTAAGTGGACCCTAAAGGCTAAATAACATGTGTGGATCATGGTGAGGGTATACACACTATTACCCCAAATCATTATGGTGCGTCCATTATAGGTTTTGGAAAAAGGTTCCGAAAATCATATCACCAAAAAATTCATTGACTAACACATACGAAAAACTAAGAAAATTGTCTAATTCTTGTTGAATGTCCCCTAAATACTAAAACATGGTGTGGATCATGGTGAGGCTAAACATATTGTTCCGTCAGGTCATTATGGAGGGTCATGTAAAAGTTTCAGAAAAATAAAGTGCCCGAAAACTATATCACCAAAAAATTCATTGACTAACATACAAGAAAAACTTGGAAAATCGCATAAGTTCTATTGAGTGACCCTTAAATGCTAAAATAATGGCGTGAATCATGGTGAGGCTCTACGTATATTAGGTCATTATTGAGGGTTGTGTAAAGATTTGAAAAAAAAAAATGGTCAAAAATCTTATCACCGACAAATTATTCGAGTAACACTCATGAAAAAAATTAAGAAAATCGCCTAATTCTTGTTGAGTGACCCCTAAATGCTGAAAAGAATTATGTGGATCATGGTGAGGATCCTATAAAGGTTTTGAAAAAGAAAAAAAGTTCAAAAACCATATCACCAAAAAAAATTATTGACTAGTACGCATGAAAAACTCAGAAAATCACTTAATTCCTTTTGAGTGACATCTAAATGCTAAAAGTGATTGGATAATGGTGAGACTACATATTTTCCCCTTGGTCATTACGGAGGGTCTTGTAAAGGTTTTCAAAAAAATGTCAGAAAAATATATCGCCAAAAAATTCATTGATGCACAAAAAAAATGGAGAAAATTGTCTAATTCATGTTGAGTAGTCTCTAAATACAAAATATCAAAATCAAATCGATAACCCGTTATTTTATTTGTGTATTAATTTAAAATGACATGAAGTTACAAATAGTGTAGAAAGTGATATTTGTTCTTGAAACAATGTATAAATGAAAGTTAGCAAGTGTCATATTTGAATAAACACTGTGATATATGGATTTGCATTAGTTTTCAAATTGTAAGCAGATCGAAAAATTGTTTAAAAAGTAATGAGGATTGGCTCATGCTAGTAGGCAATAATATTTAATTTACTACTATTTTTTTTCCTGTTAAATATCAAATGTGACTCACCAATATGTTGTCTAATGATTAATATAAAGCTTTTGGATTTGGCAGATGTTGTTTATTCTTTTAAAAAAAAAAAAACCCAAAGGATTATTAAAACCATATGGAAAAAGCACAAAAAATTAGGTTTACTAGACAAAATTTAAACAAAATTTACGGTTTGAGTGAATTTTGATTATATCATCAAACCACTACATTATACAATTTGCTACCAATAATATGGGTGTGATTTGCACAAATAAAATGTTGAGTGTTATCATTCAAATTTCCGTTACAACAAGTTATAAAAATATATTCGCAAAATATAGATGAATTGTACCTAATATTATCGATGTATTATATCGAAAATAACCAATTCATGAAAATAGATGTACATAATATTTTGACAAAGGCCCTTAATAATCTCAAATCCTATGTTAGAATTGGTCATTCCTAATAATCTTCTATACAAGCAAAATACTAGTTCTACCTACATTTGATTATCCTAGTCTTATACTACAAAATAGGAGTACAAAATATTTATTTTCTAATTGATATTCATTATATTATTTTAAGGTTTTTTTTATAACAATTAAAATTCCAAATTAAATTTAAATTTTTGGATGGATGAGGATGTCTACTAAAAAACAAGAAGTTGTTTAAAGTATATTATTTCTCCCTTTTATTAAAACTAGAGTGCATAATCAATAAAATTATAGAGAAAACAAGTTATTCAATTACATTTACAATATGGTCATGGTTTCCAATTTTCCTAAAAAGAAATCTATTTTAATTTTTATTTATATTGTCTTGGACTTGGTTAATTTTTATTCTTGTCAATCATTTATCAATAGTAATTTAGATGCTACTGGATTTTCATCAGCAGTGGCAACTTGGTATGGAGATCCCACTGGAGCTGGAAGTGGTTATTTCTCGAAAATCGATTTATTTTTTACACGATCAGTATAATTTAACATGTTATAATAATAGGAACAGTTATCGATAAAAAAAATTGTGTGTGTGTTTTAGGGGGAGCTTGTGGACTAGAAGATGACGTAGCAAAAGCACCATACAACGCGATGATAACCGCGGGAAATCAAGTTTTATTCAAACATGGTTTAGGATGTGGTGCATGTTATCAGGTACGTACGTACTTAGTTCTTATAACGTACTCAGTATCGATCAGTCTAATAACGTTTAAATTTTGAATCTGTCATTTTTCAGGTATTATGTAATCAAAATGAAGAATGTTCACAAAATCCAATAACAGTAACTCTTACAGATGAGTGTCCAGGAACATGTAATGATGATCCAATTCATTTTGATTTAAGTGGAAATGCCTTTGGAGCTATGGCAAAATTTGGCCAAGCTGACCAATTACGTAATCTTGGAAGAATTGATATTTACTATAAAAGGTGAGTGAGTTTCTTTATAATAAACTTAAAAAAAATTGTACAATATTATTTTATGAATTTAACTTATTATAAATATGTTAATAATGTAAAAGAATTTGCATTATCTATGTGATTTAACATGTTAAAAAAACATTGCATAAAATCTTTCATTAGTTTTGGGTGTGTTTTAGTAGTGTTACTTGTTTTATTTTTCATGTAACGACTGGAATTAGTTATAAACTTCATTGCTAGATTATTCGTAGCTAATAAAAATTCATCGCTGATTCAGATTAGCAATAGATTTTATTGTTTAACTACAAATTTTGTCTGATTTTTTTAGTTGTATTCTTTGGTTAATTCCTCTTGTGATTTTTTTCAGGGTGGCATGTGACCACAAGCAAAATATTATGTTTAAGGTTGACAAAGGATCAAACCCTCATTTCATTGCAATTGCAATTGAAGCTCAAAATGGAGATGGTGACCTTTCTTTTGTTGAAATAAAACATACAAATTCAAATGAATGGCTTCCAATGCAACAAATGTTTGGAGCAACATGGTTTATTAATATTTATCCAGACACACAAATACCTCCTTTCTCTATTAGGTTAACTTCACAAAATAAACATCAAGTTCAAGCTGATAATGCCATTCCTATAAATTGGCAAGCAAGAGAAATTTACTATTCAAATGTCAATTTTTCTCCCTAATTATAAAGTTTTTTTAGTTTTATTTTTGGAGGATTTGAGGAATTTTAGAGATTACAAAATGAATTTTTGGACTTCCTTTGTATACCAATAATATGATATATCAAATTCTTTATTTAAATTGAGGAGCTTGTTGTGATACAATTTTTTGACCTAATAAACTTAAAAATGATACATGTATTTAAATAACAGATGAATCAATGAGTTATCATAATTTTCTATTAACATTTACATTCCTTTTAAATTTATATCCTATTCTATTATTATATATCCTAGTTTTATCAAACCTGTATTGTTAATCTATATTTAATAGTAATGTAGTTCTAAAAATACTCAAAGTATCACATATTTCTTAGATATAAGGACCAAAATTACACATTTTAATTTATTGAAGGTTAAATGTATACTATATCACAAGTTCACATTAGAAATCGCCAACATCGAAAGAAAATGAACCACTTCTATTCTTAGAGTTGAGGTA
Source organism: Solanum chiquidenum (assembly GCA_029582725.1). NCBI lineage: Eukaryota > Viridiplantae > Streptophyta > Magnoliopsida > Solanales > Solanaceae > Solanum > Solanum chiquidenum. Next base: position 37,991 of record JAJOOS010080645.1, on the reverse strand, counting down.
GACCAAACTCAGAATTTACCAATAATTGATGGACCAATAATGCTATTATCCCAACTATAAAAGTAGAGTAATTGATTGAGAGATGTGTGATGTTGTATTGCCATGAAAATTCAAATGTTAATTTACATATAGACATGGCCTTAACTTTAATTGTGTGATGAAATCTACACAAAGAAATTTGGCATTTACATAGTTGGTCTATTTGCTTCAAATTTAGGATTACTCTTCTCATTTGTTCTTAACAATTTGTTGCTGCACCACCAAGACTGAAACTGGTCTATTGATCTCTGCAGCTGCAAGCATGTCACCAACTGGTCCAAGTTCAGGCAAATCATTCCATTCATTAAGACCTAATAGTTGTTGTAGATCATCGCGATGACGCCTTCCGACCATGATAAGATCAAAGGCTTCTTCCATAGCATGTATGATCAAAGCTGTTTCAGCTCCATCTTTAACTCTTTCCTCTCTGTATACAATGTTATCCTGGTGCTGACCAAGAAGTCTTACCTCCTTCAACATCTCAGCATCAAGTACAGCATCCCACTGGTTTTCACGTACGTCGATGTCCCATGACACGAATCTAACGACAGTCAGCTGAAGTTCAGGTGATCTTGACATACGTTTAGCATAAGCTAACGCCTCACGATCATCATTGCCTCCCATAAAAACCACGGCTACTTGATACATTGATGACTCATTACCGGATTGACTTGCTAGACGTTTTATTTTCTGACGGTCAATTAGGATACCTACAGAACAAGGGGCCAAGTCCAATACATTATTGTTGATTGTTCTCAAGTTACTGCTGTCCAAGATGATCTTCCCCTGCTGATTCCATTTCCTGTGAAACGGGAGTATGATCATGGACGCTAACTTGTCGAATGCAAGTGAACAAATGTCCTGATGCATGAACCTTGGCAGCGACATTGAGGTGAAGAAATGAGTACTAGCAAATCCCAAGAACTGAGTTTCAAATGCTATAAAAACTTCCACCATCTTTTGCGATCGAGCAACGCCAGAAGTATTCTTTTGGCCAAGCTGATGATCAATTAGAACTGGGGATGCTCGACCAGCAAGTTCCACCAAGTGTAGCGCATACACAGATAAAGGACTTTCTTTACATGGAAAAGAAGCATCTAAGATCTTTCGGGCACCTACGACATCATCAAATCGATGAGCACATGAAAGCAAGCGCAACTCAGAATTGCTTGAAGCATGTTGGATGTCTCTTTTCTGATAACCGGCATATATCCTTGTATGATCATAGAGCGATCCAACGCAGAAATGTGAGAGTGCAGCTATGAGTAATACAGATGCAGTTAGCATGGAAAAGGTTTCTCCATCAACTGTCTGTACTTCAATAAAGGGGAAGAGAAAACGGAATTAGTAGTCTGGCTGAAAAAGGTTATTAGCACATTCTACAAATGACTAACGATGATTTCTATTTTGTAAGGAGCATTGCAATCACATACCAACATTTCACACGTTGACAATAAACAGGTACACAGTGTCGACAACAATAATACACCCCCACCGCACAAAAAAAATAGGAGTAGACATTGCATAAGTTCTAAGGTAATCAGCTAAAAGCACACCTTTGCTCATCGATGAACTTAAGAAGTTGCAAGCTACCGCAACAACAACATACCCAACGAAATCCCACAAGTGGGGTCGGGGGTAGAATGTACGCAGACCTTACCACTAGCTCTTGGAGGTACAAAGGATGTTTGTGAAAGACCCTCAGAAAACAACTTGCTTGTTATGCTTGACATGATGCAAGAAGCACAGAGCAAAAATTGTAGTATGTACAAATGTGCCCACATAAAGAAACTGTAGTAATATTCCATGGAAAACATTTATACGTTACAGTACGAACTGCAGGCTCAGCAACACAATCTCAAAACTGTATTAATGGAACAGCAATATTAAGATATTGAAAGGATAATTAAGTACTTACCTGATTAATAACATTGTTCAAGTAAAAAGACATCTGAATAACACCTTGTGAGGTCATAATGAAGGCAAGAGCCGCAGCATCTTTTGGGGGAACCTTGCAGGCCAATGCTGGAAGGAAAACTGATGCGTACTTCACGGTGAGACAAAAGAACACCATAACCCATACCCAATTCAGGAAGACGAGGTCATACAAATCAACCAGATTTACTTTCATACCACAATAAGTAATCAGAAGAGGTGCAAGCATACCAGATACTAAGGTTTCTAATTTATCTACCAATGTTGACCCGAGAGGTGGACCGTCTGGTATGACAAGACCTAGGATAAAAGGACCATATTGGTAATTAAGCCCTGCATTATCGACAAGAATCACAGCTAACAGGACACAGACCGATGCCCAAGTAATGTAAACGGAATTTACAGGCCTGCCTTCTGGAGTCCTCTTGATGACCCAAAGTGAAATAGGTCGCACAGTAAACACAATAAGCAAGATTATACCAAGAAGTAGAACAAAAGACTGTACAGAGATAACCGTCGTAATCTCTGCCAATAATCCAATTCTAAGGGTGGAGAAGATAGTCAACCCCAGATTACTAAATAAGTCACTGATCAAACTTGATGCCAGGGCAAGACGACCAAGCTCAGAATTCATGATTTTCAGGTCAACAAGGAGAGATGCAACCACAGGAAATGCAATCAAACCTTGTATCAAGAAAATACTTTGGGTGGCTGGTTGTCGATATCTGTGCATATTTGCATCTTGTGAAAAGAATCCAAAATACAAGCTCGCAAAAGAGGCAACTGGTAGAATGACAGCAAGTAATCCTACTGTCCACGCCCTTGAACCACTTCTCAACACCACTTTTGGGTCCATCTTCACTCCACTTAGGAATATAAAGAAGATATACCCAATTTTTGACATTAAATCTATGAAAATTTCTCCTGATTGTGGGAATAAATTCTCCGTAAAGTTCGGGATCTTTCCTAGCATTGTTGGTCCTAGTATGATACCTGCCTGTAGGTGGAAGACAATACCATCAAATCTCGAGTTAAATACAACCATAAATGAAACTACAACAACATAATATCCAGTGTAATCCCCTAAGTAGGGTCAAGGGAGGGTAGAGTGTACGCAAACCTTACCCCTACCTTGGGAGGACAAGCATAAATGAAATTCAGTACACATTTTCATATAATTTAGCATTCGTGCCTTTGGTAGTCTAAAGAACCACCACTTTGGCCTTTTGATGCAACAAGAACAATATGTTGGGAATCAGGAGAGGGGAAATACAAGATTTTTCGTTCTTTTTCCAGTCGAAAATAAAAGGAAACACTAGGATTGAAGGAAAAGAATAACAAGTTGCAGTGTATATTAACAAGGCTTAGAGAAACTTCATTTAGCCGCGTCTTTTTGTGTGTTCATGTAGTTATATGCATTAAAACATTGCCGAGCATATATAACTTATGTTGCTCAGACTCCTCAATAATGTCAATAAATGCGTGTCAGATTCTCCAAAAGTAGTGTGTTTTTGGAAAGTAAAGAGTTCGAACCTATATGGCATTGTTGGAATTTCGTGACTCAACCAAGTTTTTCTTTCACCAAAATTCCCTTACATGTCTTTTAAATATTTCAAGCTATTAATTTTGTGATTTATAACCTAGTTTTTCAAAAATATAAATTTTATTTCAAAAAACTTAAAAGCTACAAAAGTTTAAAAGTTTGAATCTCGAGATTTCAATTGTCTCACATAAAAACAGAGGAAAATAGTTTTTTTTTTTAACTATTTACGTATCTCATAGCCTGAAGCTAACTCTAACACCACAATTTTTAAAAATAACAACATTATGAATAACTGTGAAGAGAGAGAAAAGAATACCAAAATCTCAGAGATAAGACGGGGAAGACGAATGCGCTTGAGAACCAAATGAAGGGATTGTGTGAGGATAAAAATGACGGCTAATTGGAGAAGCAACAGCGGCAAATTGAAATCGAGGAATAAACTCGGATTGGGTAAACCCCATATACCAGGTGAATGAAGAGGTATTTCTGCATAACATTTTTCATCAACTGCACCGGGTAATTCCCCGGTTAATTTCACTGATGTTGCCGCCGCTGTCGCCATTGATGATGATGATAATGATAATGGTGACCTTGGCTAGGTCGAATCACACCCACATTTGAAGAGAAATTCAACAATTTTTGTTTAGAGATTTGTAGTATCATTTTTTGTTTGAAGCAAAAATGGAGGGACGAAAATAGTACTACACCCGTAAAATATTCAATGCCTTCGGTTTTGTTTTGCAGAAGGCAATGTAGCGGGAAAGATGAAAATACATAGAGGAGGAGTTAATAACATGTCTCGGATTCGAGCCATTGGAATTTAGTTGAATCCTAACATAAATATTGGACATCAAATGAAATAAAAATAAGAGAAAGTACTTAAAATAAATATTTTTTAGGAAAATAATAGAATTTCTTAGTTATTTTTCTATGTTTAGATAAAGTAAAAAAATAATATTTTAGAAGCCTTTTTATATAATCTAGATTATTATTCTAGGATTTAAGGAGATGGGAGTTACATGAGTGAAGAAGAAAATGAAGTGTGTTACAAGGTTGATAGTAAAACTATATTTATGTAATTCGTCACGAATTATGATAATGAAATCAGTTATTAATATATATTTTGCATTTTTTTTCTTGGAGTAACATCCTCTTCCGATCACTGTGACTAAAATGTTTTGTGCACCAGCCTGTTTTTGTTTTATAAGGTTGATGTATGAATCGAAACTCTAGAAAAAATAATTAAGATTATTTAGTTCAAGCGCTTAAGCTATTATAAAAGTTGTAACTTGTAAGTATATTTTAGTGAACTAATTACAATTTGATTTTAAATCATCTTTTCTTCATTGGTTGATTACTTCTAGAAAAGTATAATGGTATGTTTTAGTTATATTTGAACATGTATTCACTTGGAATTTTTTTTTAGAGATTTGTAAGTGAATATAATATTATTAACTTGAAATACAATTATTTCACGGGATACATATTATCTCCTACCAGCAACAGGTACCGTGTAACAATAATATTGAGTTAGTTTTACCGCTGAATTTGGTAATCAAACTCAATCAACTAATATGAATATTGTGCGGAACCATTAATATTAGCTACCAGGCTAAAACCTTGTTGGTAGTCTAACTCAATATGGAAGTGAAACCCAATCAGTACAAAATGAAATGTTAAAAATTAAGTAGGCATGAGATAAGAAAACAATCACAAGTACAAATAATTGGAATCACAAATAATGCAATTTACAAACCAGTTTCATATAAGAATAATTTAAGTAAGATCATCTTCCTCTAGCTCCTTCGCCTTCAACGCTTCCTTCACTCTCAAAAGAAGTGTTGTCCTCCATTCATCCTGTTAAGTGGCGGGAAAGACGAAAGAAAAGGCATAAGTATTGCGATGAACAATGAAAAAACAAAAAAGAGAATAGGACAGTGTGTGTTTAGGTTGATCGAGCCAACAAAGTATGAAATTCCTATCTCACTTGAATGAGTGAAATAGGAAAACAAGCTTTAGAAAGTAAACATTCTTAAATATCCAGAAAACGAAAGGATTCCTTTCTTTAGTTTAGTCGCGTGGACTGGCACTATCAAGTAGAGTACATAAAATGAACTGCCAAAGGTGTTACCAGTTACTACATATAACATCTATATGAACAATTCTGCAGTTAAGTTCCGATGCCAATATATTCACACAATGCCTGAAGTTTAACTGCAACATCAATCAATCCTGAAATGAAACTACTTCTATGTGGTTTCATAAAATCTGCAACGCAATCTCATAATGGAACACAAATGGAGTTTATAATCTCATAAAGTGCTAGAGAAAAGAAAAAACTCTGAGCAACTTTTCTGCTATGTAGAGCAAGGATTGACATTGATGTTCAAATATTACTAAGGAGTTAGTAGATAGGAATATACGTAAGCCAAAACCACAAAGAAGAAACCCTAAAATTTACAAGATTTACCAGCTTTGTCATGCTATCATATTCCTTGAGACAACCAGTAAACTTTGCAATATCTTCCTCGTCAATAGCAGCTTCCAAATCCTGTCATTGCAAGAGTACTCTCCCAAATTAATTCTATATTATCATATTTGGAACACATAATGATCCTGAAAGAAATAACTATGGTATCAAGCGAGAGAACACAGTTGCTCTGGCACTCGCTTAGATGGACCTCAAATTGATGGTTCATCATATTAGTAACTATGTTGGTTAGCAAGCATTGTGCTTATGTCCCAAGGAAATCATTTCTGCGGCCAATTTCTTCTGATTTTGATTATATATTTCGAAAGTTCTCTTCTATTAAATAATACTACATAGACATTTCTCCTAGTTTTTCACAAACCCTCATATACCAATATGTTGTTAAGATCTGCACTTTCATCAATCACATCAGTTTACCCTTTGCCCAGACTTGACTAATTAATAAATGTGCAAATTTTATGCCTCGAAAAAAAAGAGGAGTAACAAAAAGATCAGACACAAGTCAACCCGCGGATGAAACTCCATTCTGTGTCCTGGTAATTCATCCCCATATATACATTTCCCCTGTCTGCATTTAAGTTCCAGGAAGTTGACAATTCATATTTTGGATAATTCTGAACAATTTACACACTTGATACAGTATGTACTTGCTATATACACAGATAAGGCAGCCAAACTTGATTTAAAAAGATGAAGAATGGATCAAGATAAAAGAACTCGCATGCTTGAGTTAAAATACAAGCTATGGCATACCACTAGCAACTTGCACTCGCGTGTCCCTGAAAATGTTGGATCCAGTTCCTGCAAGTTAGGATGTATTATTTACTTAAATATATCATGTCCCGTTGAAATCTTAGAGACTTAACAAGAAGGACATTCTACCTGATATCGCTCCAATGCATTGTTAATTGCAACAACATCACCTCTACAAAGTTGGCAAATACCAGCATTCAGAAGATGACCTCTAACTCCATACTTCAACAAGTTGTTCTTGATGGAGTGTTGTGCTATCTCCTCAAAGATCTCAATTGCTCTTTGATATCTGGGTGACAAATACTGAATGTTAAGTTAATCCTTTTACAAGGTAAAATTTCAGCTATTCTTACTTATGGAGCAATTAGAACTTAGAAGTTGAACTTAGCTTATTAGCATTTATGACTTATTAAATTATCAGCATTAAAATGCATTTACTGAACATTTCTACTCTTAGTTTGGAATTGACTTCTTTTCTTAATTATATGTTCTGACTCCTTTTATATCTTTTCCTTTTCTCAACGCATATATTAGTTATGGCACCAGTACTCCAAGAGATTAGGAAAGCATTCGATAATTCCACAGAGAAATATATAAGATAAAGAGGGAAGCTTAGCATCAAATTCGGACCTCCCAGATTATCCAGAAATTGTCCTCAAGGGAAATTTCTTGCAGTTTCTAGGTCTACTTTTTAACAAGTTGCCTTTGTCTTCAACTGTGTCAACATTTACATGTTCAGCAATGAATTTGCAATTGGCAAACACAATTATTCTTCTTTAGAAAAACTAAATTACTACTTCAAGACAAAGAATCTTACTTTTCTAATTTAGCAGAGAATTCTGCAATTTTCTGCTTGCACTGATTTGCAGTTGTTGTTACATCCTCACTCTGGAAAAGATCAGCTGCTTTCTCATAGTAAGTGATAGCCTGCTCCAAATTTTGCTCTTGTTCATATAACTCAGCAATTTCCTGGACATGGCAGATTCATTATGTATCTTTCAGTTGTAACCAAGCTGTCAAGATACACTCCAAATAACCGTACACAATATCTAGAATCATTAATGAAATGGGGTGACCATGTACTACGTTAGACAGTCACTTATCACCTTCCTATAGTATAAAAATTTAGATTTCTACATAAATTGAAGAGACTAAGCAAAATATTTACCAAAAAACTGGACCTTACACTAGAATTTTTTTTTGACCAAACACACAGTACGGCTATTGAAAACATCAAAGAGCACATCCGGATTCTCACCGACAATATAGTTGTACCTTGTAATATCTTGCAGACATATTTAGCCTTCCAATGTCCAGAAACATGTGTACTGCCTGCTCTAGACATGATATTGCCTCTGCATGAGGTACATCATAAATAGTTATTTTTCAGCAGAAGTGATATCTGATGAATGAAAATATGAATACGACATGATGATTATATACAGTATGACCATGAAATGATAAACTGATATGGTACTAGAGTTTTGCTTCTATTTTTTATAAAATATACCAAGCCATTTACCAAAAGGTCTACACAGGGCAGGTGGGCTCAGCAATTCCCCAATAGTTGGGACAATGCATTCTTTCTACATCTTTACAGGAAGCATTTAAATACTGCTAGTATCATGTTTTTAGCATTTGCCATAAGCTCACGAATAAAAATGATTATTCAGCTGCTAAAGAACAATAGAGAAACTATATATAAATAGGAGAGCAGTACAATCAACTAAAATACGAATGACCACGCATAGACCACAATTCTGGGACAAGTAATCTTTTTTCATTACCAAATTGTACAAAATATCTTTTTTTGAGATAAAAAAAAAGATATTTTGTACAATTTAGTAATGAAAAAATATTTTGTACAAAATATCTTTTAAAGAGTTCCTACTGAAAGAAATCTAAAAGAGCTTCAATCTACTGCGCAATGGACATATATCCAAGGATGTCAACAACACATTATTTTGGAGCACATAAGACATTCCGCAACATAAAAGAAGTGGGGAAGCATAAGAAGGCAACACACAACCTCTCATATTTGTCTTCTTGTAGCAATGAGCAGCATTAGCATAAGCACCAGCAGCCTCATGTTTGCTATCCAACTGAACAGATAAGAAAAAATAGTTCAAGAATTTGAGTTTGTAGGAAAAATGAAAGGGAAAGGCGTGCTTTGTAACTAGTGGTTTTCTATCGCGTCAGCCTTTTCCCAGTGCGTGGATGCATTACTGGATTAATTCAAATTAATAGTAATAAAACTAGGGCCCACATAGACTATTCACAGGAGGTATGCTAGTCAATGATCTACTGATGTAGCTAGTGTTACTAAAGCTTGTGCTAGATATGCTATTGGCTTAACTGGCTCTAAACCCTCCCACCGGATAAAGGAATGGAATTTCAAGTACAAGTAGTTGTCTACACTTGAAAGCTTTCTTGTCTTCACTGATCAACATTTAGTTTGGCCTAAGATTTTCTAAGTCTGAAGCATCACTTACCTTTCGTCATCGTGGGTCCATAACCATTGTACTGCCTATTTATGTGGTTGATGTATAGACAAGTCATTCAAGAGGATAAAAAACTCACTTTCAAATGACAACTCGCTAATTTGACATATACTGCTCCAGCTCGATCCCCTGAAAGACCAACATTCCAAAATTATTATGCAGTTTTTTGTCATACCATAAAGTTGATCTACTTTATGAAACAGTAACCTTTCCCTGATAGATCCTACAAAAACTAGAACAACAACTACTACTGCTATGCTCAACCCCAAGTTGAGCTGCCTATATGAACCTCTGTATCCATTTTGCCCCATTTAAACCTGTTCAATTCTACTATGGAAAAAACAAATTAGGAGTTCTCTAAAACTAACAACAACAACAAACCCAATGTAATCCCACAAGTGAAGTCTGAGGAGGGTGGTGTGTATGCAGCCTTACCCCTACTTTGTGAAGGTAGAGAGGTTGTTTCCGATATACCCTCGGCTCAAGTTCTCTAAAACTAAGATTCTACAAAAATCTGAGGCCTTCCTACATTATACTCTTTCGGTTTTTGCACTACCAAACAAATCCATCATATATGAGAAACTAACTAAGGAATATCCTTTCTTCCACTTCTCAGTTTCAATTCACCGACTGTCACAAAGCGCACAGATAAATTAGGTGATAGTGCAAACATCAAACACTTTGTGCATTAATTCAAAAGTAATAGTTGACTCAGTGAATGGTAGTAGCATGTTGGAATTATGACATTAGATTATTCTCCATAAATGTACACCATTCCAGTCATCAGAAGATTGAGAAAGTAATATAACTGTCATTGTTACCTAATACTTTAACCGAAAGAGAAAATACAGCAAAATGCTACCTTTTAGTGGCTATACTCATACTATATTGCATGTGACAAACTTTGATGGAGCGATAGTAAGCATTCTGAGTATTACAATCTTCACAAATACAAACATACATGCTGGATCAAGTTCAATTAAACAACAAACATCTTTTCCTAAACCATCTATACTATCAATCAACCAACAATATATTTAGTAATGGTTAAATTAACTACGGTTAATGGTCAAAATCATGCCTAAACTATTACTCTTTTCGCAAGTTTCATAACCTCAACTCCTCATTATTCTCTTTACCTACCAAAATTATCAATCAATTTGTATTAAAACACATCTCGATGTTGAGTTGGCCAAATATTTGTTCCCAACAACAGACGTGTGTAGGCCAACTCAACATCGAGTTGTGTTTTAATACAAAGGGAGTGATAATTGATGTATGAAACTCCCGAAAAAGTGATAGTTTAGGTGGGTAAATAGATCAATGGATAGTTGATGTACGAAACCCGCGAAAAGGTGATAGCTTAGGTGTGTTTTTTACCACTAAATCAGAGTGAAAATCCTAGCAAAAATTTCATTATAAAAGTGCACAAAGAATCTTACAAAAAAATACTCATAATTGAATGCATATGACAACTAATTACTTTAACAGACCGATTATCGGCATAAGAATAACAACTTCACAAATTCGAGTTAAGCATTCTTAATCAGCTCAAATTAGAAAAAAATAAAAATTTATAAGTAGTATATATAACAGAAAATAACACCAGCAATCAATTTTAAAAAATCCTAAAAAAACGTAATCACAGTTAATCACTATAGTACTTAAGTTGATAATTTTATCTCAGAATTGATAAGTACTAATAATTATTATTAACAATTGGAAAATATCAGAACATCGTAATCTTCATAAATTCTAAAATAAACACTCTTAATCAGCTCGAATTAGTAAATTTAAAAACAACAAATAACACCAGAAATCGATTAAAACACTGAAATCACAGTTAATCGGTACAATTACTGAAGTTGATCAAAACAATTTGAGTTGATAAAACTCACATGATTTAGCGAGTTTGAAGCAATTCGCAGCTTTATCGAACAAATCTGCAGCATCGTCGTATTTGGAGCCGAACAGTCCCCAACCGCTGAGTTTTTTCTCAGCTTTCTTCATGAATTCTTCACCTCTAGCTATCTGATCGCCCATTTTTGTGTGATTTTTTGGCTCAGCAGAAGAGGATTTCTGTAATGGGGAAATGAAGAAGAATCAAAATAAAGTGGGTGAGGTGATTTGGGAGTTTGATTTTTAAATGACGGGCCTTGACTTTTTGTTAAGCCTGTATACTTTTAGTTGGGCTTGGAAGTTTCGAACCCAAAAGTGTGAATTTCCAAGAAATTGTTCAAGTGATCTCCGAGCGCATAATTACAAAACATAGCTACAGTTTGCGTATTTATGAAATACAATTTTTTTATATGCGCATTGTACGTAAATATATCAAATTATATATGTGTGATATATCTAAGACCAATCAAAACGTCACTTTACTATCCTTTAATGTGAAAAGATGTTTATTTTTAATATAATATAGTATAATAAATTTAAATATTAAAATATAGAAGATATACTAAATTAGGTGTTTAAGTTGAGGTATAATACTTCCTCCGTCCCTTTTTATATAGTATAATAAATTTAAATATTAAACGGGCACTTAATCTTGAAAATGTATTCATCATTTATTCTAAAGTTGACTTAAGAAAACATTAAATAAGGATAGAAGGGTAAAGTTACATCATTTCTTAATGCAAGTGCAAATTAAAAATGTGACATATAAAAAGGGACTGAGGGAGTAGTAATTTAACATTCAAGTTAAAAAGTGTTTTTAGTAAGTTATGGGGAAGGGCGTAAAATGTCTCTCAATTATTGAAGGTGAATTGGTACAAAATTATCCTACATACACTGTTCGGCTCCCAAATACTCTTGACGTTAACTTTTTGGTTAAAAAATACCCTCAATATTATTCTTTGGTTCATACTTGCCCTTATTTTTAATAGTTCTCCTAAAGTAAAATAAATGATTAAATATTTATTTATTATGTTGCCTAATCTGAATAGTTCAAATTTAAACACTTCTCAAATAAATAATACAAACTACATATGATTCATATTTTGACCCGCTTGAAAATAATATTAAAAAATTATTAATTTCATGATATCTTCCTATTGACTTATTTTATATCAACCCCCAATTTATCATAACTCAAATCTTAATTGGGGATCTAACTAAAATTTCGTACTCGCCCCGTCTGATTGTCAATCTAAAAAGATTATTATTTTTTATTAATATAAATTTTTCTATCAATTAACCAATTTTCTTGTTCATTCCCTCCTTTTATCCCTTTTTTTAATTTCTTGATCTTAATTAGGATATCAATGATTCAAACTTGAAATGAACTTGTATGTTCATATTCTTTTAATTTATATTATTTTTATGGTGAGTGGGAATAAGAAATAAAATGTTATTTTCATTCTTTTATTTTTGAATTTTTGATACACACAAAAGAAAAATTGCAGAGTATACATATATAGTTGCTTAATTAAATAATCTTTTATTGAACTAACTTTTTATAAATGAATGTCATCATTATTTTTCTCCTTTTGTCTCCCTTATTTAATTTGCCATTAGTTGAAAAAGATTCAAATTTAAAAAGGTGGATAAAATTCAAAAAAAATAAAAAAAAATGGAAGAGAGAGTGAGTGGGGAGAGGTGCGGATAAATAGTAGACGATTAATGTTTTTTTATTTTATAATCAAAAAGACATGCATTAAGTATGCAAGATCACAAAAAAAATAAAAATTGACACAAACATAACATTTTTGTTGTACAAGATCAAAAAGAAAAGATGAAGGAATTTTAACATGAGATATTTGACTGTTCAACAAAAAGATATTTTGACATGAAGATATTTGAGTAATAACTTTGATGGTCATTCAACTATCAACTATTTTCACAAAAAATCACTCAACTTTCATTCTCAATTCAAAAGCATCTCAATTTTCATTCTCAACTCAAAAGTCACTCAACTATGCCTTCTTTGCACAGAAAATCACTCAACATATTTAATTGTTTTTTTCACTAAAATTTTCTGACATGAAATTTTTATTTTTAATCAAAATTTTAAGAATCAAATATATATCCATTTAAACCATTTAATGACCCACCCCATTTAATCTGACCCGCTAAGTCATTAAAAAGTCATCAATAGTCACTTACAGTATGTGCAAATTACTGCAATTAGAAGAAAATATAATCTTAACATATATTATATATATATATATATTCAACTGAAAGCAGTACACATAGTATAAATGGATTTATGAATCTATAATATAGGTTAAGAGAGAATGATGACTTTTTAATGATTTAGCGGGACAGATTAAATGGGTCGGATATTAATGGTTTAAATGGATATATATTTGGTTCTTAAAATTTTAGTAAAAATTAAAAATTCTATGGCAGAAAATTTTAGTGAAAAAAATAATTAAATATGTTGAGTGACTTTCTATGCAAAGAAGACATAATTGAGTGACTTTTGAGTTGAGAATGAAAGTTGAGTGACTTTCTATGAAAAGAGTTGATAGTTAAGTGACCATCAAAATTATTAACTCAGATATTTGAGCTTAAACGATCAACAATAAAAGAGAAATGAAATTTATGAAAATGAATATTTAGACAAAGAAAAGAAGAAAGAGGCTGATTTTCAAAGTGCGTCATTATTTCTGAAAATGAAACAAGACTTATTTATACTAATTTGAAAGGGGATGACCTTCCATGATTATTCATCAATACTATTGTAGGATGTGGCCATGTGATGATAATAAATTAATGGCCATGATCATGTTTTGATGTTTCATAATTCTTTGTATAATATTTTGAAGTAGAATAATTCCAAAATTTTCTGTGAATTCGATAAAACTAGTAAAAAATATTATAAATTGTAATTTTTTTATATTAATATAATAAAAAATATATTTTAAAAACATTGGACAAACTTTAGCTAGTTTGAATCTCAAAAAATTATATATAAGAAAATAAAAATTATTTAAAATAACAATTAATATTAAAATAAATGTTATATTTATCTATATGATAAGAATTTCATATAGGAATATTAAAAATTTACTTTAATAAATGTACCTATTGTTTAGTATTTTTAAAATTTTAATATATTTATTTATTTATTTTGTCTTAATTTAAGTAAAATTTTGAGTTTTTGGCTAAAAACATCCTTAAACTATATCCTAAACTTAAATTAACCTTAAAATATATATTTTTTTGGCAAAAAACATCCTCTAAGTATTTGAGAGTTAACAATTTCCATCTTTCTGTTAGATGACGTCAAAAAACTAAGGGATCCTACAAAAACATGAGCAGTTCACGTGACTATCAATAGAAATTTTCATGCATAATTTTATTACCTGCTATAAGAAGTTCCTGAAAAAATATTAAAAATCTTAGACACCATTGCTTACTGAAACAAAAAATATTTGGAAGGTGTGAGGATACATGATCTGCTCTTTTTCTCATTTAGTAACGGAAAGAAGTTGGAGCTTAATTATCTTTACATTTTTCAAAGTCAAACTGTATTTAAATCAATAAATTTTTGGGTCAATTTGATATTGAAGTGATCAAAATATTGATTATGTCTCGCATTTGAGTTTCATTCTACGTTATTAGTAGCGGAAGTCTCCAACAAACATTGCTTCTATCATATTCAATTGAGAAGAAACATATTTCAACTAATAAAATTTTTAATAATCAAATTACATGAAAATAAATGAAAAAAACCTGTCAAATTAAAAGATTTTGCATAATGTTAAACTCAATTACCAAAAAGTTCACGATATATAGTATTTTTGGCGTATCTAAGAATAATAATTATGAAACGATGACTTGATTTTTGTGGGATATGTTAGTTTTCTGATAAATGCAAGTAGAAAGATGAAAAATGTTCATTTTTAAATACTTTAAGGATGTTTTCTGCTAAGAATGATACATTAAGGATGTAATTTAAGTTTGAGGTATATTTTAAGGATGATTTTGGCCAAAAACTCTAAAATTTTATAAGGCAAAAGTATTGGTTTTTAGAATATTAAACGGTAGTTCTTTAAAATAGTTCTAAATAAGGAAAGATTTAAGATTCAAAATTTATTTAAATTTTGAAGTACTAAATAGGGATAAATTGATAGCTATTCTGAATATAATATAAATTAATATTGATTTATTATGGCTTACTTGCCATAGTTCTTAAATGTATTTTCCCTCTTCGTTATTATAATTTTGAAATTATAAAGGTCACGTATAATTTGTGAATAATGCAACATGAGGGAAAAATTTATCCGCACCGCCGTAGGGTGTACATGATCGGGTTGGTTCGGACTTTTGAAATATCAAACCAAATCACTTGTGTCGAATTTTTAAATCTATAAACCAAATCAAACCAATAAAACTCGGATTTTTCAACCTCGGGTTTTTTCGGGTTTTTTTGGGTTTTTCCGGTAAAGTATTCATACAAACATATAATTTACTTGTACTTCAAATATTTGTTTAGTCCTACCAAAAAAACAACTATCTAAGGTGTTTCTTAAGAAAATAACCCAAAATATGATATGAGTAATGACACTAAAATATCCAACAAAAAAATAATAATAAGGGAAAATGCATAAGTACCTCCCCAGCCTATGTCCGAAATCTCTGAGACACACCTAACCTTTACTAAGGTCCCATTACCCCCCTGAACTTATTTTTTAATTAACTTTCTACTCCTTTTCGGCCTACGTGGCACTATTTTTGAAAAAAAAATCAACATGCGCTGGGCCCACAAGATAGTGCCACGTAGGCTGAAAAGGGGTAAAAAATTATATATAAAATAAGTTCAGGGGGGTAATGGGACCTTAGTAAAGGTTAGGTGTGTCTCAGGGATTTCGGGCATAGTCTGGGGGGGTACTTATGCATTTTCCCTAATAATAATGAAATCACGTATAATAAATATTGCAAATTAACAAGTCATAATGAAAATGATCATAATTTAAAAGTACTAAATCATGCTAAAATAAGTTTAATTAGTATTAGTTACATGACTAAATATTAAAGGAAATTAAAATTAGATTATGTATTTAAATTGTCTAAAACCAATGTAAAATCAAAGAACAAATATTCAATATTATTCTTAGTGTTGAATTGATTTTCTTTTTGCATTAGTATTAATTTGATTTTGATTTAATCTTTATTGAACCATTCAGAATTCTAAGTTTCAAACTTGAAATAATATATTAAAAGATTAAAACTATGAAAAAATATAAGAAATATTAAAAAATTATATCAAAGTAAATATTTTTATGTATAAAATAAAATTTTAAAATTATATATATAATGTCGAGTTGGTTTGGCCTCGGTTTTTTTTTTAGTTAAAACCAAACCAACCCAAATATAGTCATGTTTTTTTTTTTCAATACCAAACCAAGTCAAACCAACCACTAGTCGGGTTTTTTTTCTCGGTTTGACTCGGTTTGCGGTTTGGTTAGGTTTTCGATTCGGTTTTGTACACCCCTACGTACCGGGTTTATACACCAAACTAATGCAATTTTTATTATTATGTGATTTAATGAAGTAAAACACATGTTAATTAATTAAGATTAAGTAAAATGAACTATAAATTTAAACACATGGTATGCATGTATTGGATTGGTGTATATAACCGGGTAAATTTTACCCCAACATGATAGATAAGATGGATTTATATCAATTTATCATAAAGTTATATCAGCTGCCATAATTTGCTTGCTATTGTTTTGAAGTGTATACGTTTTGATTTTTTCTTTATTTGTAACTTTGAAAATTGAAATCATAAATGGTCAAAGAAAGCTAAAACCCAAAATTGAAAATGTTAGAAAAGAACATCCTAGATAACATATGACAAAACTTTGAAATTGTATATCTTCCCATATATAAAAAAATTTGGCTAAGAATCCAATATGTAAATTGTAGCAATTTGAGTTTAATATTCAAAGGTTCAAACCGTTTATCTATTCGAGGTTTCTTGAAAAGTGAATGATTGTTTTATAAAAAATAATAGAGTTATTTTCAAGAGCGCACACAAGATTCAACATTCATTATAGGATAAGGCACAAGTACCCCTAGATTATGATCGAAATTTCGGAGACACACCTTAATTAAACTAAGGTCCTATTACCCTCCTCTCCGAATCCATTTATTTTATAATTTTGTACACCTTTTTGGTTTACGTGACATTCAAACATCTCTCTCAACCACGTGGAGTCGCAAAGCGTGTCACGTAAGTCAAAAGGTGTACAAAATTACATAAATAAGTTTGGGATAATAAGACCTCAGTTTAGTTAAGATGTGTCCTTTGAAATTTCGGTCATAATCTAGGGAGATACTTGTACCTTATCCATTCGTTACATCGAACTCAACTAACTAAGAAAGAATTAGATGAAAGTCGATTTCCCATCTTCCTTATGGATATATCTCTACTATACCAATTCAGTTACCCTTTCAAATTATATTTATTTTAAATTTCATTGAAGAAGAAGCTGCATTGATGCTGTCATACAAGACATGTAACGTAACTCCCACGCTTTTTTCCCAACACGTCAAAGATATTGATTGAAAAAAAAAGAAAAAAGAACTTATATATACAAAATATAGATCCTCTAAGAACATAAATAAAATTTGTTGACCCTAAATTAAAATAGAGAATCGAATATTTTCTAAACGAATATTTGGTGATCCTCAAAAGATGGTCTTGTGATTGTTGAGATGACCTACAAAAGATACGAATTTTTTTGAGAAAATGAAATCTCTTGGCCATTAACAGAGCAAATAGAAATAAAATAATATTTTCAATTTTTTATATATAAAAATAAAATAAAAATTTATAAATAAGTTATAAATTAAAAAAATATATATATAAGTAACCTACCAAATCAATTATCTCGAAAAATCCACACGTTTTTTTTGCCCTAAAGTGATTATTCATGATGCAAAAACAAACTAATATTCCCTTTCAACTAGTCACTTTCCTACGCAACTAATTTTACTATGCACAAAAGATAGCAGAATTCTAATTGGAATATATTAACTTTTCTATATTAATGAGTGGTGTACTCATCAATATTTTTGACTTGTGATTACTTTATTCGTTTTAATTAATTTTTAGTTTTTTAAATTGATATAAAATTTAAGAAAGTAAAAAATACTTTTAAATCTTGTAATTTTATAAAAGATTATATCAAACGTATAAAAATACTCTTTAATCTTATAATTTTAAACATGTTATATGAATTTTTCTATATATCGAAAGATTAAAGAAATTTCACATTATTAAATTATCTAAAATATGAGTAATAATTATGTTGTAGTCTCAAACAAATAGCTAGGCATAAGCTATGGGAATAGTAGATACGTGAACTTGTGATGGAGTTATTAAATTTTCATTAAGAAAATTCAAATTATAATGATATAAACACGAATTATTTGAATTAAATTTCTTACCTAAATTTTCAGTGAAACGGTATCAATTGACACTCAAGCCCTTTATACAGGGATGACTCCACGGCTAACGCAAATCTAGTAGCTTTAACACATCCTAAATATATATTTAAAAAATCACTAAATAGTTGACTCACGTGAACTCAATAAACTTGAGATTGCTCAAATCTTGAACTCACCTCTTCACATATGTGAATCTTCATCAATTATGATTCTCCTTTAATAAGCTCTGCCTACGTGAGGTTGATCACATTATCGATTAAAAAACTATTTTTTTTTTAAAAGAGAGGTTCCAATGTGTTGATAGTTAGTATCAAAGCTAATCAATTTACGATGAATTCTCACTATACATAACTATCCATAAATAATAAAAAGGTAAAGATTACTAACTTCAAAATTAAATAAGCAAAATTATTTATTATAACAGATTAAATTACACTGATAATATATATACATAGTCATCATTAGCTGTCGTTTATGAGTAAGAAGACCATTTATGCCGTATTTGCGTCCACGTTCATTTAATCTTCCTAATCTGTCCCTATTGCTGGGTCCATGTGCACCCTTCAATTATTCAAACTAAAAATGTCATCCTCACATTATATTTTCAACTTTAACCCTCATTATCACTAATCATTTATTTAATTTGTTCCCATGAATTATAACTTTATCACCCCTCAATTATTAATAAATTATAATTTTAATCCTTATAATATTTCATTTAATATATTAACCTTCAATTAATTGAAATGTGTGACGTTGTTGGTCCTTTTAGGTAAGATAATATTGTATATGCGTTATTTTCAGAACCATGTTACTCTCAAGTCTCAAGTATGGAGTAACAATACAAGTTAACTCACCTGGAATCAAGTGTGGACATGTTATCTTGGAGTTAGCTCATCCTAGTATCGGAATTGAATCAGAAAGCAAGACAAAATATGCTCGTACTGCTGTAAAACGAACTTCCCTTGAATTAATTGCTAGTGAATAGTAGTGAAATTTCTCTTTTTGGTTGTTACACTCCTTTCTTATTCTTTTTTCTCTCTCGCTAAAGTCAAGCTAGCCTCAACAGATCGAACAATACAGACTTAACATAACACATGAGTAACTACGTAGATGGATCAAAAGGGCATGTTTCAACTATTTAAAGATCAAATATGCTTAATCAGATATCATAAGGACTTAAAATCAGAATTCATCAATAACCTAGGGACTAAAAATAATACGAATCCTTGCTCCCACAAATGTCCATCCTTTTTGTAAATTCACCAAATTAGTCAATTATTGTTACTATTATACATGCTTTTAAAAACCATAATATGTAAAACATAACAAAAAAAAGACCAACAATAACAAAACATGGCTCTAGCAAGAAATGGTGCTGAAATTCCCCTGTTACCAAAAACAGAACAAACTCTGTTTACAAGGGAAAATCAGCAGCTGATTTTGAGGGCAGTGTTCAATGTATCGACGAGTATAATTGGTGCTGGGATTATGTCTGTTCCAGCAATTTTTAAGGTTTTAGGTGTAATCCCAGCATTTGTTTTGATTATTTTGGTTGCTCTTTTGGTTGACATATCAGTAGAGTTCATGTTGAGGTTCACGTATAGAGGCGAATCGAAAACTTATGCTGCATTGATGAATGAGTCATTTGGGAAAATTGGTTCTGTTGCAGTTCAAATCTGTATCATGATAACAAATCTTGGTTGCTTGATCATGTACCTTATTATTATTGGTAAGTGTACGTGCTAATTAGCTATGAACTTTGTCGTTGATCTGTTGTTAAGTAGCTCGTAGCTAACATGTTTTTTTTGTTTTTTTTGATGATTAGTTGTTAATCCTTTGTTAAATAGGACTATTGACAAATTTTTATTGTTTAGTGACAGAAGTTGTCCTTTGCTAATTCTTGTTAATGGCGGAGCTAGGTTCGGACGAATCCAGTAGCTTTTCTGTAAATTCTGTATTTGTACAAGAAAATTAAATAAATATATATATGTATATTAACTTGTGAACCCCTAACAAAATTAATTGACGGTTAAGTGATAAGGAACAGACCGTGGAAATATTTTTCACGCTAGAGTTGTAGCTCCGAACCCCCTCTCTTTTTAAAAAAAAGAAATTTAGAACCCCAGACTCTTAACTTGGCTCTGCGATAGTTGGTTATCTCCTGAAGGAATTCAAACCTAGGGAGATAGAACTCTTTCCAGAAGAGATAAGGTATTAGGCAATCTAATTTGGAAAGAGATAAGGCATTAGGCAATCTTATTTGTCTGCCCGCCCCCCCCCCCCCCAAAAAAAAAGAAGAAGAGAGACTTGTTGGAAATGTGCTTGGTTGTTGACCAAGAAAGAAAGAAATGACTTTCTCTCGACATCTTTCTTTTATTTAAGTCATTGATCTCATATCTATAAGCAGGGGGGTCTGCGTTCACTATTAAGCCTACGCCCGTCCATTCCTTCTGTGTCACATGCTTTGTCTGATGCAAGTCATTATCAAGCTTTTCTTCAACTTTTAGAAAAAAATTACTTTTTTTCTTTCTTTTTGTTTTCATACTAAAATCATATCAAACTAAAAAGAAAGCAATTATTAGTAGGTGTTTGACCATGTTTTCATTATATAATTTGGAAAAAAAAAAGTAGTTTTTGTTTTCAAAGTAAAAAACGATATTTAAAAATGTTATTTTCTATGAGTAGGAGATGTTCTTTCTGGACAAGGAGAACATCTTGGTGTTCTACAAGAATGGTTTGGGATTCACTGGTGGAACTCGCGTAATTTCGCGATCCTCTTCATTGTCTTGTTTGTTATGCTCCCTCTCGTCCTCTATCGACGTATTGGTCAGTAAATACTACCTTTTTCTTGACAAAAATTTCTACAAAATTAGTGAAAATATTATTGCTGACATTTTTCTATGTGGCTTGTGATTGATTGTAGAATCATTGTGGTTGAGTTCAGCATTAGCTGTTCTCCTAGCAATTGTATTTGTTGTCATATGTTCAGTTATGGCAATCACAGCAATACTAAAAGGAAAAACAGTAAGTCCAAGAATGTTACCTAAGATGGATGATGAAACATCTTTTTTCAACCTTTTTACTGCTGTTCCTGTCATTGTTACAGCATTTACATTTCACTTCAATGGTAAGAATCCGATATTGATCTTTTCGATTCTTATTTAGTATTTCAAGGCGTAATACGTAAACAGACACACAAACTTGGCCTCAAGTGAATAAATACTCCAACTTTAAGTATATATGCATATCTAGACACCTCAACTCGTTTCCACTGTGCCAGTTGAACACTCCAACTTACAAAATGATCATCTAGACACCAATGAGTTGGAGTGTTTAGTTGCCAATTGAGACTAAGTTGAAGTTTCTAGAAGTGCACAGTCAAAGTTGTAGTACTTACGTTACTTGTCAGTTGAGGTCATGTTTGAGTGTTTATTTATGTTTTATGTCTAAATTGTTTGTTGAACGTGACGTTATAACTTGTTTGCAGTTCATCCGATTGCAACTGAGCTGGGAAAGCCTGCAGCTATGTCTTCTGCTGTCAAGATTTCACTAGTACTATGTGCAGCTATCTATTTTTCAATTGGGATTTTTGGGTACCTTCTATTCGGGGATTCAATCATGCCAGACATACTTGTAAATTTCGACAAATCATCTGGTACTTCAGCGATAAGTTCAATGCTAAACGATGTAGTTCGTCTGAGCTATGCATTTCACCTAATGCTGGTGTTTCCCCTCTTGAACTTCTCCCTGAGAGCCAATCTAGACGAACTCGTATTCCCAAAGAAGTCCTTTTTGGCAACTGACACCAAACGATTCGTGTGTCTTAGTTTAGTCTTGTTAGCCTTCTCATATGCAGCAGCCATTTTTATCCCGTCTATATGGTACATTTTCCAGTTCATGGGAACAACAACAGGTGTTTGCATTGCTTTCATATTTCCAGGTGCAATCGCCCTGAGGTATCTGTCTTTCTCTCACTCGTATTTACTCCTATAGCACGATTCTTTTATTTTCGTTCTTTTGGATGCTAACATATAGATTTTTCCTGTTTCGCAGAGATATCCACGGTATATCTTCAAGAAAAGATAAGATCATTGCAATGATCATGATTGCTCAAGCAGTTGTGACTAGCTTTATAACAATTGCTACTAATATCTACAAAATGAGTGGAAATAGGCCATAGTTTATAGCTTGTCAATTCGATTTTTCCTTTGTTCAATACTTTTTTCGTAGATGAGTTCGTTCATACCCTTGGGATTGAGGCATAGTTGTTATCGTAGTTGTTGAGTTTGTCTGTATATGTAACACCAGAAAATGTCCAACATATATCAATGAATACAAGATTCAACCAAATTTTTAAATCAACGAAACGCACGGTCATCGATAGCAATAAACAATTTCACATCAATATATATTGAGATCTGTGTTCTGTTTCTTAGTTCTCTCCTATCAAGACATGGCATACCTTACTGTACATTGGCTCCTAAAGCTCACCACGCCCGGTGCAACTTGCACACACCTCAACAATTTCAAGTATCAGATAACTCTATCCACCAAGGCTTAGACATATGAGAAAAAATCACTCGGTGTTTTTGCCTCCGGAGTCCGGAGGGATTTGAACAAGAGAGATCTCATTGTTCTCAACACACATATCAAATGCATAGGTCAAACTTTATGTTTCTTATTTTTGTTAGTGACGACAGAAGCTCTTGTAATCTGAACGGCTAAATGAGGATTCTCAACTGCAAATGCATCAAATTTAGGTGTGAAGACAATGCCCTCGACGTTCTTAATGATGAAGATCATGGCCTCCACCTTCAAATGTGAGTAAGATTTATATGTCTCCGAAATCTCCAAAAGCTCGAGAGCATTCGATGTGTTCAAAGATCCCAACATGTGGTGCTCACAGTATTTCTGCAAGAGTTTGATTTCATACTTGTCTGCTGCAATTGACAATGTGTAGACATGTTTTTCCAATTTCTCTTTAGGCAATTCTCCGCGATAAAGAAACTCGAGGAGAGCATGCAGCTCCAGGTAGCTCAGCTCTGCCAGTGTTATTGTGTGACCCGGGGGAGCTTTGCACGCATCCGAATCCAACATGAACTTGAAAATAACAGAATTTGCTGACTGTTGGATCACAACAGCATATGGTCATTAACATCAAATAGAATAAGCGACAAATTTTTGCTCTTTAGGTAGGAGGAAAATATTTTCTCGAAAATGCTTTCTAATTTTTCGATGTTTGGTTGGTCAAATGTTTTGAATTTTTTTTGTTTTCGGAAATACAAGTTCCTTAAAAATCAGGAAAGACCTCTTTGACATAAGGAAAATAAGTTTCATAAGTGACGTTTTATGCTGATGGTCTCCCCTCATCTCCAACTTTCAACCTAACCTCAGTACTCCCACTCCCTCCACCACCACCCACCTCACCTCCACTCTCATAGTGTTTACAACGACAAATATCCAATGTAGTCCCACAAAGTGGCGTCTGGGGGAGGATAAAGTGTACGCAGACCTGACCTCTGGCCTCCGCTGGAAATTGAACCTCAGACCACATGGTTCTCAACTTTTTCAATAACCACTAGGTTATACACTCGGGAAATCACCCTAGTTCTCTGGCCTCCGCTGGAAATTGAACCTCAAGCTTCATGGTTCTCAACCTTTTCATTGACCACTAGATTATACACTCGAGAAATCACCCTAGATCTCTGGCCTCCGCTGGAAATTGAACCTAAGACCTCATGGTTCTCAACCTTTTCATTGACCACTAGGCCATACACTAGCGCGCTTCTCAATCTAAATTTGTTTCATAATATCTAGAAGTAAAGATCAAATTAATCAATCAAAAGAAAGAGATCATATACATGCCTTACTAACATATAAGTTGGATGAAGAAGTATTAGCTGCATGATTTGTAGAATTGTTGACAGGTCTTCTTGTATTTGCACTGTTATTGTCAGACTTGGTACTGGTTAATAAGGCATGCATGACTTTAGCTCCATTAACACATCCTTCACATAATTTATTCCTTGCTGACAAACCACATATTTCACAAGGCATCTTCCCTACATAAAACTCAAAAAAATAAGCAAAAACAGAGAAAACAGAGAGCACTTGACACTTCGTCCTTTTAGCCTATGTTGCTTGGACTCTCCAAAAGTGTTGCATTGTTGCAGCACTTGTGTCAGATTCTCAAAAAATGCACTACTTTTGGAGGATCTGACATGTACTTGACGACATCTTTGAAGAGTCCGAGCAATATAACTCTTAGCAATATTTTGAGTGTACTTGATGAAGCTTTTCACTCAAGCTATTTTGTTGAAGACGGAGTCAGAATTTTCACTAAGAAAATTTTGAATATAAAAAAAGTAAATACATGAAGAAATCCCCAGGTAGTGGTAGTTGGCTTGGTGAAATCCGATAATCGATTGGCTTTAGAAAGGCGAAAGGCGGCTTGCCCAACCTAGACATTGTAACTGAAAGTCCTGCCTACTTCTCTTCTAGGCTTAGGGTAGTCCTAGACTACCTTCTTCTTTGCTGGCTTGGGAAAGACCCGCGGGCTATGTATCCCTTTTTCGTGTCATTGACATCAGAGATTGCATTCAATCGAATGGTTTGACATAAGAAATGTTCTAGTCTATCTGTAGTAGTTCTGTTTGTTTATAGTAGAGTAGTACATGAGGGTGGCGACTCACAAGGGGAGTGTAGACCAGAGCAAGAGGGTGCCAAGCCAGCTACTGTGGTTGTGCCATTTGGTGGGCCAAAGTAGTCTACCGGTGGTGAAAAGACGATAGTAGACCAGACGGGGGTGAGCATCAAATGGATTAGAGTTATTACAAAACTAGAAGAGGTTAGAGGAATATAAAAAAAGTAAATACATGAAGAAGGGTGAGCATCAAATGGATTAGAGTTATTACAAAACTAGAAGAGGTTTGATTCCTCTTTGATGTTAAGGAAAGGAAGCAAGTTCAACATCTACTATTTATACCTAAAAATAATGTTTCATTGTTTCATTATAATGTATGCTTTGCACTAATAATATATTAGCTAAAATGAAGTTAAAATTGGCATGCATCATTTGAATTTGACATAGTTCATCTAATTTTCACACAAAGCATTCAATCAATAAAGAAGTACGCTTCCGATAAGAGATCACATTAAATTCAACAATAATAACATACTCAGTGAAATCTGGGAAAGGTTTGATAAAAACGCAAACGCAACCTTACCTGTCACATAAACACTAGACCCAAATTAAGCATATGAGATCACATCTGGAAATTAAACTAGAACTATAATCGGAAATTTGATTATAACAAATCCTCAAACAGAATTTAATAGTAATTAATTCCAGTTTTCTGATCCCCAAATTTAATAATAGAATTAAAAATAAAAATACAAAAATTTATAAGGTATTTAATTATAAAGTCCGAATAAAACTAACCAATTTCTATGTTTATCGAAACAAAGTTCATAACACTTAGCAATTACATGCCTTTATAATTAATTTGCATTGTATAATAGCCCTAATGGGCTTTTTCATGGGCTGGGCCCGTTTCCTTTTTAATTTTTATTCATTTTGTGCTCAAATTTTAAATTGAGAAAATTTCAAAAATAGCAAATATAATAAATATAAAAGGCTATATAGCTATAGTTTTGGTAATTAACTAATGTTGGAAGACTTTAACACTTTTTGTTAATGTGTATATTTATTACCATTGAGAACTGTTTTTATTATAGTGTATATAGCTTGTTTGGGAAACTTCTGAAATGTTATATTTATAAAGAAACCATTTGTTTTCGAAATAAAATGTGTTTGGCCAAGTTTTTGCGGAATAAATAAGTATGTAGGAGTATAATCAATGAGTTTAGTTCTAATAATGTTATAGGCAAATCTATTAAATTTAAGTTCTGAATTCACCTTTGACTCTGAAGATGAAAAAAGGCCCCAACTTTCAAGTGTATAAGTGTAGACAATTTGTTAAAAAAAGAATGATATAATATTATATTTAAACACAATTTAATTTTAAATTTATCATATCACTATCAATGACATAATTTTATATAAATGCAAAAATGTCAATGACATATTTTAGTCCATAAATTTCAAGTTATATTTCCTAATGAATTGACTTCCCACAATGAGGTAGTGTTGGAATTTTGTTTTAAATAAAATTGATGAAGTAATAATAATTTTGGATGAAGAAATGTCTTTTGAATGAAAAAGTGTGTTCCTTTCATTCTTTGGTTATCACTCAACAACTTATTCATGTATGGAACATAGTCTATGTGTTGATTCTGAAAGTGGACGTGGAGGTTATCGTTGCATTTATGAGGAAGGATATGACGGAAATCCTTATCTTAGTCCAGGTTGTCAAGGTTTGTGTGACCATCTCATCTAAAAGTTTAAGCTGTTAGAAAGAATCAAGCAGGTGCTTTCAGGATTTTTGTTTGCGCTCTGATACCATATTGAACTGTGTGACCATCTCATCTAAAAGCTTAACCTGTCAGAGGTACATTAACTTTCTGATGAACTAATTTGAGCATTCTTGCGACATATATCGATGAGTGTGCAACGAGCCCTTGTGATGGAATTTGCAAAAACACTCCAGGAGGGTTTGAGTGTTCGTGTCCAAAGGGATATTTTGGCGATGGAAAGAAGGGACTTGGTTGCCAGAAGGAGCATGATTTCCCCATCTTAAAGTTATCTCTTGGTATGTAAACACAATTACAATGGCATGAAGTTTCAATTTATCAAACCACAGACATAAAAATATAAACATTAGATGATTATAATATGGTCAGAAATTATAGAACCAAGCTCAAAATGATTTAGGTTGTTTTAGTCTTTAGTTATCTTAGAGTCAATAAGCATATCACTATAATAGGGAGATTTTACAATTACCAGTACATGTGGAGAGGAGACTCTCCAAACATATATATTCAACATAAACTATCTTTAACATAGGAAAAAACTCAAATATGTCATCAAACTTTGAGAAAAGATTCATCTATATCATCAGTTAAAAGTTTGGTTCATTTATGTCATTTCTGTTTGAGAAGAAGGTACCTTCATGCCATTATTTGTTAATGGAAAACAGTTCCAATTTTACAAAATTATTTTTTATACGTGGTCGATTATGATTTGGCCACGTCACTAATTAAATCATTTTTAAAGGGAAAAAGTTTAAATATGTCATCAAACTTTGAGAAAAGACACATTAGTTAAAAGTTTGGCTCATCTATGTCATTCAGTTAACAGATAATGACATGGATGAACCTTTCTCAAATGGAAATGACATAGATGAACTTAACTTTTAACGGATGATATTGATGAGTCTTTTCTCAAAATTCGATGGCGTATTTGAGCATTTCTAAAAAAAAACTCCTCTTTTGAGACACAATTCCTCACACACTGTTTCTCCTTATGACTTGAATAAATAATATAGAAGAAAAATTACCTAAATACACAACTTATTTTACTATATTTTTAAAAAAATTCCACCATTTGAAAAAATTACAAAAATCCTTACTCCCTCCTATTCTCAGATATATCACTCTACGCGATGTATCGATCAGATACATCACTTTACGCAATACATCGCTTGGATACATCATTTCACGCGATGTATCGGGACGTTGAGTGATGTATCCGAAATCAAGATGCGATGTATCGGAATGTTGAACGATGTATCCAAAATCGAGACATGATATGTTTATTGAGTACATTTTGTAATTTGAAAAAAGATAGGAATATGATGTTATTAACTCTTTAACACTATAAGATTCATGTAAATATCCCTAATGTCAATATGAGAAAATAAAGTCTCTTCTTTTTGTTAGAATAAAAAAAAAACATGTTCCCAATATATATATATTTTGACATTCTACTATATATTGATCAATTGCAGGTTTAGGTCTTGGATTGTTGTCAATACTGGTTAGTGTTACATGGATATATTTCAGTTTAAAAAGAAGAAAAATTCTAGAATTACGAGAGAAACTCTTCGAAAAAAATGGTGGTATGCTATTAAAACAGCAAATGTCATCCAATTTAAACAAAGTGTTTACGACAGAAGAGCTTGAAATTAAAAGTCACAAACAATTTCTCAAAAGATTGGATTTTTGGAGTAGGCGGAAATGATGTAGTGTTCTACCAGATCAATGCGTAGTTGCAATCAAGAAATAATCAAAATAGAAGAGTTTATAAATGAAGTCGTAATACTAACTCAGATTAACCACAAGAAAATGATGTAATAGTGGTCTCTAAATGAGTATCAAGTTTTAATTTTCTTATAATTGACCTTAATCCCTTTTTAAATGTTAAAGTAGGTTAGAGTCCTACATTGGTTGGTTGGAGGATGGACGAGTGGTTTGTTTATATGAACTTTACAATCCCCCTTCATGAACTAGCTTTTGAGGCTAAGATATGTCATATCTTTATATGGTATTAGAGTCGGTTCCATCCATGTTTGGACTCTCAGTATAGTTGAGATTGGGCATGAAGGAGGGTGATAAAGTGGGTTAGAGTCCCACAATGATTGGGATCGGACGGGTGACTTGCTTATATGAACTTGAACAATCTTCACCTTATAAACTATCTTTTAATGTTAAATTATGTTCGATCATTATAAAAAACATGAAACTTTTCAAAAGACGGAATATATAAATGGCCCCCTAAACTTACCAAATATTTTCAATTTAGACAACTGATATTGGGGTACTGCGACCTATTAAATACTTTAAGTTGTTGGATATTGTTCCTATTAAACGCTACGAAATGCACAAAGTAGAGGAGTTTTTCTCATTTGTACTTATTTTGATGAACATGGTTATCTAATTAATACTTATTGTCGATGGAAGATTGCACATATACTTCGAATGGTATGATCCTCCTTGCGATGTATTTGATCTACGGAAATTATGTTGGATAGTATAGACTACTTCATCGTTTCTAGTTGATCTCCGGGAAGACCTATGTTGACTGACCCAAGAGAGATATATAGTACCCATATCAATAGTGAAGGGGTAGGTAGTTCAAGTGTAGATGAACTCTCTTTGTATAATTTTGACTAACTCGAGTAAGTCATCAAATCTATAACAAAAGTTATGTGATGACATTGTATGTTATTGGTCAAGACATGTTCTTTTGGACACTGTGTGGTTTTTAATTGGTTTTTGCTTTAACTAGAAATTGTTAAATCATATAAATACATAACATTAATTTGCTGATCTTGAATTAGACAAGATATCATGTCACCAAACACATAACATAAGTTTGGACTTCAAGAAAAATTGAACCTGAAATTTGAAACTAATAAAATGAATATAATTAATAAAGTCAAAATTAATTGATTATTGACCCAACTAATTTAAATTTTACTCTAAAATTTATATGGACTAAATTCAATGATTTTTATATGTCTACAACCCATCATTATAATCATGGGATAACTTATTAATTTATCAATCTCCAGCCAAAATGGCCCCTCAATAATCTATGTTTCCTCTAAAAGATAGCATTTTCAAACTTTACATCCTAGCTAGTCAAAGGAAGCTATAATTAAGTTTGGTGATTAAATCTTCTAGATTTTTCAATAACTAAATCTACTTATCATTTACACACCTAAATGAAATATGCTTCATCTAAACTCTTTTGAGTTTTCTTCCAATTTTTCATGATTTTTGTGTCTTGTCTACTTAGTAATTATTAATCTCATGCATGCACCTTTCAAAGAAATTAAAGTTGTATTAAGCCAAATTTTTTAACAATATTCACATTTTATATATCTAGGGATGCGACGGATCCAACATTGCATGTGTCGAGGTTCACGGAAATTCAATAATTCGATGTCAGTAAAAGTAAAAATTAAAGATACTCGGGAATAAATATATTGTTGCTTTAGATAATAATCCTCAAATCTGTTAACCTTTAGGGATTAAAATAACACATATTAACTAACTGAAGGTCAAATATGTCAAGTCGTATAATACAAGAACCAAAATTGCAATAAGACAATAATTTGAGGATCAAAATTATTATTTTCCCGATGTGTAATGTATAGTTAAAGACTTAAAGGTTCGAATAAACTCAATAACTAAGATTTGAACTTTGTATTATCTTAAATAACTTTATATTACGTTAACGAATTCACTAAATACGTATAATTACAAATATTAGAGTTCAAAAATCATATTACTTCCAACAAATAAAGGTTAAACAACTTTTCAAAAAGTCCTAGATTTAACATCAATTAGAATTAGTTGGAGGAGTGGAAGGTTTAGGGAAAATGACATAACTTGTTGGTTTGGTATATATGGAAAGGGTGAAGGCATTTTGGAAATTTCTTATGGTTCTTTTCTGTTTTTTTTCTTCCCTTTTTCCCACTCGATGTCGGTATCCACATTAAAATCTGATTAAATTTTGATTCGCATAAAAAATCGTGCCAAAAAATAGAACGATCGAAGATCTGAATCTGAAATATCTGACTAAGAATAAATGTGCACCTACCACTTCACCACAATCCTGATTGGTTTTGCCTATTTGTTTACTATAGTACGTACTAGAAAGGGTCAAAATATACACGAAAACAAAAAAATCTACACAACTAGGTTCTCACCCTATTACAATATCAAATTTAATATAAAGAATTATCTATTGTAATAATTGGTCAATTTTACCTAGTAGTGTTAAAAAAACACTATACACTTATCCATACACCAAACTTAAATTCAACTAAATAATAATTGGACAAACATTGACTAGCTAGAAAGTAATTAATTAATGCCTAAAAGGCCCATGCAACCAGAATTTTCTACGTTGTTTACCAACAAGTAGAAAAATTGCCTCATTTGAATGAGTCTCTAGTCCTTATCACAATAAGTAATTTTCATGTGTAGCTAAATATATTGTCTAACTTTTTTTAATAGAAAAGTCACGCAATTTTATCTAAGTATCATATAAAATACGATAAATGTAATTTTTATTTTCTCATTTAGTGTTCATGGAAAGTTTCACGTTATTTATATTAGAGTTTGATTAAATTTGAATTTGTGTGGGAAAGTCTCACATTGAGGGTAGAGAGCTCCTTAATAAAGGTGATTTCGTATTCAAAGGGACTAGAACTCGAAACCTCTGATTAAGGATAAAGGAGTACTTACCACTCAACTACATTCTTTGACGGTAAAATACTATATTTTTTGTTTCTCTTTAATGACTTTTTTGTAAGTTCTAAATAATGTTGAATGACTTTTTGATTACATAAAATAGTTTAGTGATTCATGTGAAACATAAGTAAAGGAGTCTGGAATCAAAATGGAAATAAAATTAATCAAAAATTTTAAAAGGGCATATAATTTTTGTATGAAACCAAAATAA
Organism: Solanum chiquidenum; assembly: GCA_029582725.1. Lineage (NCBI taxonomy): Eukaryota > Viridiplantae > Streptophyta > Magnoliopsida > Solanales > Solanaceae > Solanum > Solanum chiquidenum. The sequence continues at coordinate 5,943 of JAJOOS010080645.1, read as the reverse complement.
AATGTTGTTGGTAGGAGTGTTAATGGTACAATTCGATTGGTTATTTTTTCAAAATTATACCATCCCAATTTTTTTGGTATTTTATAATATATAACCAAAATTAGATTTTTTTAAATTATCCCACTCATATCGATTTCTCTTTGGTATCGTATGATTCGGTTAATTTTTGATTTTTTTACTCTTAAAATATCACTTCAAAATGTACTACTATTAATATATTTCTTTCACAAATATGTTGTTGAAGAAACACTTTAAGCCTTCACCAAAAAGACAAAATGTAAATCCTTGTTGTCATATTGTTTGATCTTAAATGTTTAATAGGAGTGTTTGGATAGGTTTTGTTGTATTGTTTGATAGAGTATCTATTACCGTATCTTTTAATTTAAACCTAATTAAGTAAAAGTTAATTAAAGAGCAAAAACCCAAAATCACCTAGTCATCAGAGGTCTAGGACCTAAGTTATATTTATATTTAAAAAATGTTATACAATATATTTATATATTAAATTTAACATATTGTTAATACATAAAATAAAATAAAACGGCTCACATTTTCCTTCTTTTATTTTTTAGTAATTTTAATATTTCTTTTTCATTCTTTATATAGTTATTTTAATACTTAATTATGTTGATATTTTTCTAATTTCATATATTTTGAACTTTTTTTTTATAAGAAAACTGACACTGGGTGGACTAAGTCAATTATACAGTGAACCTTCCTTTTATTAGGCTCTGTAGGAAAGTAAATGCACAACTATATAAGTTGGTAAAGTAAATTAATTTTCTAGTTGACAAATCAAATCTTTCACTTCATTTTGCTCTTTGATTGACTACACAAACTAATCTCCCTAAATTAATTATTCTTATGTTTAGGTAATACAATTTTGGTACTTTTTGTTAATTATCTTAATCCCCATTGGCACTCAATAAAAAATAATTTTTTCCTTTTTTTAATATTATTTCTTGACATTGATTAAACAAATAATAAGATGATAAATTTTTATTAGGTAAATGTCACATCATTTCGTTAGAATTTACTCGATATAAAAATTATTTTTAAATATAGAAATGTCATTTTCTAGCAGTAAAAAGTGAGTCGTAGAGAGTAAGTATTATTAAGTTATAAATAATAAGTTATTACTATATATTATACAATTTAACTTGTTTGAGATTATGTTCAATCTTTTATTGTCTTTGCCAATTTTCTTGTTCAAAGATTCTTAACACTTTTAACTAAAGGTAGTTTATTTATCCAGACAAAACACAAGTCAATTTGTATTCCCCCACTGATTTGTCTTTGGTCTTCACCAAATCATAAGATTATTGTGTTTATTTGGGTCCCATCCTTTGACAAATTAGTAAATACTTATTTAACTTCTTAATTTCTTCTACTTTTCTTCACACATTTATAAGTTAATATTATATACTGGGATCTGATGTATATTATTCAATTTTATTGACCATTTAATTATCGAGTAATTGTGTCTGGTATCCACATTAGAGTCTGATTAAGTTTGGGTTTGTGTCAGGAAGTCCCATATTGGGGTAAAATGCCCCCTAACAAAGGGGACTCAAACTCGAGATCTCTTGGTTAAGAATGAAGGAGTACTTGTCATTTCATCACAATTGATCTTGTTGGTAAGTTGACTTACAACACTTGTAGTTCGATATCCATATCAAGCATGATATAGACATGTTAGCTAATTAAAATAGTTGATTAGCATTGATTGTTGAAGTGGAAACTCTTTTTGATATAGGTGGCGATGAGATTCGATCTTAAGACCACTGTTTACTCTGATATCATATTGAAGTGTGTAATCATCTCATTTAAAATCTTAAGTTGTTAGAGAGAATACACTTTTATTATTTAATTGTATTATCAATATCATTAAACTATTTTTTTCGAATACTTTTATTTATTACAGTTAAATGAGATCTAATCGTCATATGTCAGGATACTACCTATATAACAATACATCAGTATAACAATTATGAAATTTTCAAACGAACGCTACCACTATAACTAGATTTTAACTGTACAATTAAAAGTGACATGATAATTCACTAAATTTTAACTGTACTATTATGAGTTACATGATGATTATAGAAATATTTTGTATATTAATTATTAATGCATTGAACTTACTCATATAGTACTAATCATAACTAACTAACTATTGGTTTGTTTCCTTTAATTAATTAATTAATTAATACTCTTTCAAACTTGGAATGCCATGCAAATCAATTCAATCTACAATTCGTACATGTTAGGTAACCTACCCAAATCAATTACCTTGAGCCAACTTAATTAATTTCTCTATCCAATAATTTACAAAAAATTCCCTATAAATACTTAGACATTTCTCAATAACTTGTGCACACCACACTTTATTCTTCTCTATTTTTATTATATTTTCCACTCTCTAAATATTAGTCAACTTTTGTGATGGCTTCTTCAAAAAATAATACTATGGTTTTTTTATTTTTACTTGTGACCTTACTAATTGGAAGTTCATCAGCACAACTTTCAACTACTTTTTACACAAAATCATGTCCTAAACTTTATCAAACTGTGAAATCAACAGTGCAATCAGCTATCCAAAAAGAAACCCGAATGGGCGCTTCGCTTCTTAGGCTTTTCTTCCATGATTGCTTTGTTAACGTAAAAATATCCCTACCATTTTTTTGTTAAATTTCTTATTTCTTCATTATTTTATAGAATTTTCTTTGTTTTGATTCTGACTTTGACTCTGATGTTTATGCATTACTATAGTAAGGTGGTTATTATATTGTAGTCCAAAAAAAAAACTTTTAATAACTGGCACCAATATAATAGATCTCATAGAGTGAAGTATGGTCAGTTATATTAGAATAACGTTTTATCAAAAAAATATACTATATATATAAATTGAATCTTTGCTAACATCCTTAGCGAAACTTTTCACATAGGTATATATACTATTCATCAATTGGTCACATGCATCATTCATTTCTTATTTTATGTACTTACAAAAATATTCTGTCCGTTTATTATACTAAAAATATATGTTCAGTTTTACTTATCAAATTCAAGAAGTCAAGAGATGATTTATTACTTAATTTTTAATTTATTATTATTAGTAACTATAGTTAATTTTCCAAAGCTTAAAGAGTGTTATAACTAGTAAAATTGTCATTTTATTTATTACTCCTTAAAAGATATGTTAAGTCAATACTGGATTGAACAAGTAAAAATTAACGGAGTGAGTAGTTTTGATTAGTTAGCCCCTACTTCTTTGTTTTTTAGTTATCTAAATTATTGCTCAAATTATTTCTCTTTTAGGGATGTGATGGATCACTACTCCTTGATGACACATCAAGCTTTACTGGAGAAAAAAGGGCTGCTCCAAATGTGAATTCTGTAAGAGGATTTGAAGTCATTGACAACATCAAATCTGCTGTAGAAAAAGCATGCCCCGGCGTTGTTTCTTGTGCTGATATTTTAGCTGTTACGGCTCGTGATTCTGTTGTCATTGTAAGTCCTAGTTACTTCCCAGTTTTAATTATAAGATAATTATGGGCCTGAACCATTTATCGTTTAGTTTACATACTTTCCATTTTAGTCGGTTAAAAAAAGTCATTTTCTTATTTGACAAATGTTTAATGATAGTATCAACATTTTATCTATAGTGGGTCCCACTTATTTGGTAAAAAGTTCACAAAAGTGTATTCTTTTATTTAAAAAATTATTTATTTTAAGGATAATTTTTAGAACATTGCAAAGTATTTCCATATTTCTCAAACTCCGTGTTCAATCAAACTGCATCACACAAATTAGAACAAAGAGGTACAATGTTTATAGATAGTATATACTTTATACTAAATATACATATAATATACATATCTATACGCTATATATACAATAGCAGTGTCTATCAATGTACATGCTGATATGTATATATTAGAAATTTTAGTAGCTCGGTTGATAGGTTACCTCAACTTTCACCACCTTGAAATAGAGGTAGTATATATTATTATAAGGATTGACTTTTCAAGTAAAACAAATGTATTTTAAAGTTTATTTTCATCTAATCATTTTTGTGACTTATGTAGCTTGGAGGGCCTAATTGGAATGTAAAATTGGGCAGAAGAGATGCCAGGACTGCAAGCCAAGGTGCTGCCAACAGCAGCATTCCAGCTCCTACTTTTAACCTAAATAGACTCATCTCAAGTTTTAGTGCTGTTGGCCTTTCTACCAAGGATATGGTTGCCTTATCTGGTTTGTTCTTTTTCCCCTACTTTTTTTTCTTATTTATAATAACGATCGTGTCCGAATCAACTTGTATTCCTTCCGGTACTACGTTTCATAAGTATAGATATTCTATACCGTAACTATGCACATAAAGACTTATTAGTCAAAAGTCATAAGGGGAAAGTACTTCTTAATAGGAGGATCACGACTTTCACTTGGGGGCCCAGGGGGTGGGGGTGTAATTTCGTTTTGATCTATCTCACCATACTCCTAACCGCAATGGTGTAGCCACATATAGCTCAGGGTGGCCAGTCAAACACCCTTCGTCAAAATATATAGAAAGAAAATTATACGAAATATATTGGTCAAAAGTTATTTTTTCATACATAAATATTAAATCTTGAACACGATTAACGAAATTTCTGACCTCAGTGACTTTAAACAAAGTTCTTTTAAGGATAACATTTATGGTGATTTGGGTATCTTGATTGACGTATATTGACAAATTCATAGTATTAGGGATTGAGAATGAAGATCTAACATTAGTGATATCTCTAAAAGATAATAAGCCAAATATTGGACAAATTATGAACAAATATGTAATTATCGAATTGAAGTTTGATTTATCGTACTACTGAACTTTGAAAATTTGTTTTTTTTAATAAGTATCTATTTTCAATTACCAACTGCGAAATCAAATATTGAAAATACTGAACGTTCACCCTAAATACACCCCACCCTCCAAAAACAGAGGAAATTTCATACATAAAATTTTATTGTTTCTATGTTTGTGTTTGGTAGGTGCTCACACAATTGGACAAGCAAGATGCACAACATTTAGGGCACGTATATACAATGAGACCAACAACATAGATTCATCGTTTGCAAGAACAAGGAAAAATAGTTGTCCAAGAAACTCAGGCTCAGGTGACAACAACTTAGCGCCTCTAGATCTTCTAACACCTTCGAGATTCGATAACAATTACTTCAAGAATCTCGTGAATAAAAAGGGTCTTCTACATTCCGATCAACAATTATTCAACGGGGGATCTGCTGATTCGATCGTTAGGTCTTACCTCAATAATCCTAGTAGATTCAACTCTGATTTTGTGACTGCTATGATCAAGATGGGCGATATTCGTCCACTTACTGGATCAAATGGTGAAATTAGGAAGAACTGTCGTAGAAGAAATTAAGTGTTGAATATTGGTATTAAGTGTGTGTGTGTGTTTTAAGTGTGGAAAATGCCTATTTTGAGTTTGAGACGTGTGATTTTATTTTACTCTATAGTTTAATTAGTCAAAGTTTTCTTTCTTAATATGAAAGTTCAATGTGTGTTAAAGGCTTAAATCATTTTGTATTTGTATCACTATTGGAATATTATGAATAACTTAAACACACTTTTTGTTAGTCAAAGATTACTGCAAATCTTTTATTAGTATTATCGGATAGAGATATTTTAACTTGGCCTCAACTGACAATTAAACACTCCACATTTTAACATGAAAAAATTGTATTAAGGGTGAATTGATCCCCGAGTCCTCAAGGTACGTGACTCAACATTTAATCAAGTGCGTCATTTAATATTTTTATAGCATTGATATCAGAATTTTAGAAAAAATATCTAGTTTCACAGAGAGATTATTACATCTACCCCATATTTTACATATAAATTCGCCCTTGAGTAGAACACTCCAACTTACAAAATGATCA
>JAJOOS010080643.1:0-21674 GCA_029582725.1 Solanum chiquidenum | reverse complement strand
TGAGGTTTGTGTATAAACTTGTACTTGTACTCTTTTTACCTGCCGGTATATCTGAAAGCTTATCTTGGTACCTTGGTTACCTCTTGTCACTTTGCATTGTCGCGTTGGTATCCTTTAAGATATTAAAGACACTTGTGTGACTTGCCGACTTGTACGGATTGTTTAATCACCTAGCACCCTTGTTTGGACCTTGTCCTTCTCGTGGTTGTGAATTTGTCACTATTGTCATGCCTCTTTATTTGGATCATATGCCATCTTGACTCTGGATTTTTAGTCCGTCTTAAGATTGGAAGTTGTCCATTTTAAGTATGAACTAGAAAGCCATTTTTAATACGGTTCTTGGTTCTCTTGATTATGGGGCTTTACCCTTCTTGATACAGGGCATCGGCCATTCTTGATACCTTTTTATGCTTGGTGTGAAGACATGATGTGTATATTGGGCGAGCCTTGTTATTGAATCTGTTGGAAAATAGTGTTTTGTCAGTTCTTGACATTTTGCCGACTTGTACGGATTGTTTAATCACCTGGCACCCTTGTTTGGACCTTGTCCTTCTCGTGGCTGTGAATTTGTCACTATTGTCATGCCTCTTTATTTGGATCATATGCCATCTTGACTCTGGATTTTTAGTCCGTCTTAAGATTGGAAGTTGTCCATTTTAAGTATGAACTAGAAAGCCATTTTTAATACGGTTCTTGGTTCTCTTGATTATGGGGCTTTACCCTTCTTGATACAGGGCATCGGCCATTCTTGATACCTTTTTATGCTTGGTGTGAAGACATGATGTGTATATTGGGCAAGCCTTGTTATTGAATCTGTTGGAAAATAGTGTTCTGTCAGTTCTTGACATTTGGATCTTTAAATATCGAACTTGATTCTCTTTGTATATTGTTTACTTGATTTATTGATTCTGTTACAATTGTGCTACCCATGACTTGAGAGAGGTAGCTTGGTGAATCTGAGGGCTCTGAACCTATAGTTTTTACACCACTAAGCTATATGCTTAGCGATAGTTGTTTCTATGGTAGAGAATGTTCGAGAGGATGCATTAAGATGGCCATTGGAGATGGGAATTTTGAGAGCCTTAAGGAAGATCACATTTGCATATAGGCATCTATATTTTTTATAAACCTTGGGACTTGTACATGATCTATGTGTGGTATATTTACATGAAATTTTTAGGGCTAATTTGATCATGTCACCATGGGTTGTAATAAGTATGGCTATGTGTTTTGTTCTTTTGGGGTGTGTAAACCCAAATCTTGTAATATACTAAATTTACTATTTGTTTTTAATGTTTGTGTGAAGCATGAACCGGCTAATTTTGGTACTCGGAAGTTGGTAATATCCTTTTTATATCATTTGTAAGTGTGAGGATAATATATGCATGAAAATCTCGTAAGTTATTTTCTTAGATTATCTTGGATGGGTCTTTCCGCCATAAGTTAAAATTCTACGAAGTTTTAATTTGATGCAAATAAATGTTTAAATGGGCACGATGCACATCCTTAACTATTCTTTTTTAACCTAATCCCTCTACTAGATTTTAATCAATACTCCCTACATTAATATCTTTTCAATTTTGCAAGTATTAAAGTAGCTTCTTTATTAAGTGGTAGTATCCTTCCGAAAGGGTCGCTACATGGTTAGTCCTAGGGGGTCGTAACTTGATGTTCTAACTCGTAACCCTATATTTTTAGGTACGGGGAGGTATGTTTACTACTCTAACCTTAACGTCAAGCTCTAGTTTAGCCTTCTAATTTATGGGGTGTTACACCAACGTGGGTAGAAAGGGTCATACTTTTTAGATGATTCCTAATTTCTTATTAAGCATAGATTAGTGGATCCACTTAGTTGAGGAGTTATATACCCCGACAAAGAATATAACAGTTCTAGCAGCGTGGGTGAGACGGTGTATCATCACATAGCTCATAATGATGGTTGTCAGTTAAAGAATCTCTCAATTAAGAGGTATTATTGTATTTTTACATACAATTGAGTTGCGATATATTGTTTTTAAGCTTTCCATATATTGCATCTTTTATTGTTGATTTATCCGTGAGTATCTTGAGTTGAGTATCTTTAGTTGAACATCTTGAGTTGAGTACCTTGAGTTGAGTATCTCGAGTTGAGTATCTCGAGTTTAGTATCTTGAGATGAGTATCCTATTCTTGAGGGGAGTTTGAGTTAAGTTGAGTGAGTTTGAAAATAGGTAAGTATGTTTCTTTTCTATCACTTCAAGCTTAGGTTTATGCTTTAAAATTCCCCTTACATGCTCGTACTAATGCCATTTGTCCTGCATCTTTTATGATGCATTTACAGGTATTCAGGGTGATCAACAGAAGCTTCGTTGATACCACTTGCATTCAAATTGAGTTATAGTTAGCCTCCTTGCTTCTGGAGGGTTCCACTTTTATTTCCAGTTTTATAGGATGTCGTGGGTTTTGTCCCGATAATCCTTCTATAGTAGTAAAGGCTTCATAGATAGTTTAAGGGTCGAGGAGTTTATCATTATTTCCTTGTAGTTGTAATGTTTTTGAGTTCATGAGGCATTTAGCTAATACTTGTTATATTATATTCAGGTGATTATTGGAGTTAAGTTTAAATTAAGTTTTAAAAGTTATTTTGCATCATGAGTTTTCATTTTGCTTGAGTAAGGAACCAAGATAAGGGTTCGCTTGGGAACCAGCAATGGTTTTCCAATGCCAGTTACGTCCAGGGTGTAGGCTCGGGGCGTGACACTCGAAATGTTGACTTTTAATGCCTTTGTTGTATTTATTATGTTATGAATGCTAAGTGGCTTGTATTGGGCCTCTCGGGGTCCTATACGGCATGTTACATCTAGCGTGTACCCTTGGGTCGTGAAAGTTATGGTTCTCGTGACAAGAAGGCAGAACATGCCCCAAAAAGTTTCCTACCCACGGACCCTTAGATGGGCCATGAAGAGGATATAGGTTGTTAGGGTGATCGTGAAGGGGTTAGGTCAGTAGGGGTTGTCCCTTAGCCATTGGTCAAGAGCCACAAGCGTCAAAATGGCCCGTGAATTCCCACACGGACCATGAAGTCTTCAGTGAAGAGTTTTTATTAGACTGCATTGTGTTCTTCCTTGTCAGAGTGAGCGTTGCATTTGATTCTGAAACCTTAAATGATTATACCTGTGTGTGTGAAATTGGAATCAATCCTTGTGTGAGGGCATTTGAACACTTTGGTTGAGCTTGAACTTGCATTTGAAGAAAGTATTGTGAGCATGAGATTCCTTGATATTGGTGAGTCACAACTTCAATCTTTTAGTGCACATTTGATCTTTGCATAAGTCACTTGAGTCTTCTAGTTTGCATTCATGATTGAGTCTTGTGTAGCACTATTCGAGACCTCCTTTTTGAATGGCTGAGCTTGAGTTTACTTGAGGACAAGCAAAATTTTAAATTGGGAGTGTTGATGAGTCCACAAATTGGACTCATTTAGGGCTATATTTTGATACAATTAGTGTCCTCAAATGCATATTTTGTCTCAATATCTGATGAAAAGACTTACGTTTCAGGTATTGGGAGTTTGAGGCAAAGCATGGACACTACTTGGAAAAAAAAGGAACAAGGCGGCTGAAAAGAGCAAAAAATGAAGGCATAAGGATCGTTGAGCACAGTTGGTGAGTCACCGATGAGCCTGGTGATCGCCTTTTGTTCCAGTATGCTGAGCCCTGAAGGAAAAGATCAAATCGGCAGACTAAAGGAGTAGTCAACGTGTAGTCAAGCAGTTCCGCAAAGAAGTACTATGCCGCCGAATGATACAAAACACGACGATGCTGAAGGAAAGAACAAGACGGCGATGAAATCTACCAAAGGGTGGATCACTGAGTTGATCAGCGATCTCGACTAACGGTGCCAAATGATCAGCTGCAGCACATATTTTTTTCAAACTAAAATACTCGTTGAGAATTATTATTTTAGATCCAATTTTTAGCTTTGAACAGTAATTTTTCAGACTTTGCTACTATTTTTGAGTTCTAAGTTTCGGAGAGGGTTTTGAAGAACTTGAAGGTTCAAAGGGTTTCAACTCCAAGATTTTGGACTTAGGTCTTGTGGATTCTTCACTCTTCACTACTTTTGATACTTAAATATTCATACCCATTTGAATGCAAACTCATATTGGTTGTTGACACCCAATTTTGACCCTCCACAATATAAATTAACCATTAGGCTTCTTCAATTTCAAACGATTTAAAACAATTAGTTTTATAAAAATAAAAATAAAATTAAATAAAAAATAATATATATATATATATATATATATATAATTTGCAGGTTATTTTAAGTAGTTTCATCACTTTTGATAATTCTTGAATAATATATATTTTTTATATAATCATGTATATAATTAATATATTTTAAAAATATATATATCTTCTAAAATCTTGTCAAAAGATATTGCTTTAATTAAGTATTAGTTTAATTAGTTCAAGTTGTGTTTATATTTTCGAGTAAATTTTTTTACAAGTAAAATAATTATTTTGTTTTTGTTAAGACTAAGAAACTCGTTAATTAATTAATATTAATTCGTCTTATCCAAACTTTAAACCGAATTTGCAAATCAACTCAATTTGATTAACTTCTTAAATTCAATGGGCAATCTTTTCACTCCCCTCCTTAACTCATTATCAACCTTATTTTGGGCCTAATTTTAATTCAATTCAAAGCCCATTAAAACTCTATCAGCAACCCACAAATTCAACAAACAATTCCAAAGGACCCAAAGATGGGCCGACTTTTCCAGCCCATTTCCCTTTTTTCAGCAGTCTACTTTGTTTCCCAATTCACCCAGCCCATTCTTTTTCCCATACATTACAATATTTAGCAATAATACAAAAAAAAAAAAAACCAGAATGTACAGCAGTACCAACCGACCCCATCCCCTTCTCCTTCCAATTCCACGCAGCTCACAACAACAGCACACGCAACACCAAGATGACCCATACACGATTTCTTATCCTTCACGTCAAAATAGACGGAAAGTTGCCATCGTCTTCATCGATGGAACAGTAGGAAAAAACCTGCAGTTGCGTCCTGCAGCAGCCTATCAAGCCGTCCACTCTCTCTTTTAGTCCGTATTTCATGGGATTTGGATGAAATCTCATACCAACAACAGATTTGTCTCGACTTTGGGAGCAAGAATTTTGAATTTTGGGGTGAAGGAGAATCCCGATTTTACCCCAAGCTTCTCCGAAAATTTACCCGCCTCTTCCATCTATATATAACCCCTCTTTAGTCATTGTTAGGGGTGGGAGATTTTTTGGGGCAAAATATAGAGAATACTGTTAAGCGAAAATAGTTTAGATATACTCGACAAATTTTTCGGGATAGAGAACTTGCTCGGATTTTTGTTTAAATTCCTTGTTCGTTGATCGTGTTTCGGTTCTCGCGGTGGTAAATTCGTCTTTAGCTCGCTTGTCTTCGGTTCGCTACTTTAATAAAGGTAATCATTCTTCCTCCGATAGCTCCCTCTTTGTCCCTTTCTCTATTATGCTCTGTTAATGTTGTGAAATCTCTATTTTGTGGCTGGTTTTGTTGAGGTGTATAGTTGAGGCTCAAAATTAGCTTAATATGTTGTTTTCCCTTTTAAACACTTTGAATGTTTTGGTTCTCAAGTTGTCTTTCGTTGTGGGGCTGCCTGATTTTTTAATTTTTTTTTGTAGTGTTATTTCTCTTATTTTATATGATACTAGTTGACTGAAGTTTACTTCATGTATGGAAGTTTTTTGTGTAATGTTTCATGCCGGCTTAGATTTCATGTCTTTACTTTGCCTCGTTGAAAATTTATGATGTCGTAACTCCATTGGCTATTCGATTTGAGCATATGTTCTGTTGATATTCGTTTTGAAGAATGCATGTTTTCTTTACTGGCAAAAATTTAAAACCTACGTTTCACCATTTGGGATCATCTCATAGTATGGAATTGTTAGACTCGTTTAGTGCTCGGCAATTATATGTTGCTAAGATTCATTCATTCATTTTGGTTAGTTGATTGTTTGGCCAAGAATGTGAAAGGGTTCTCCTGTTAGCGATAAGTGAGACTTTATATTACCGATTATGCTCTTGTCATCTTAGTCCAAGTTTTGTTCCATGTTCCTCGATTTAAAATGGTTTGGTCTTTGCCTGTTTGATAGAGTATTAGTCCACCATGAGATTTCCTGTGCATGAACGTAATTAATATTTATTCCATCTAGTATCTGTTATTTGTTCAATGATTCGAAGTCTAAAAAAACATTTTTTTAGCATGTTGTTGTGATAGTTAAACCATAGTAGTCCCTCTTACTTTCATTTAGTTTACAATAACTCTCTATTATGAAATACTTGTTTCCATGTTAGCAGAATGAGTTATTTTTTAATTTATATTTATGACCTTTTTGTTTTGTTTTATTATTTTATTTTTATTTTTTTTCTAATTTTTTGTGCACCAAAATTTGTTGCCAGTGATTTGATTAAACAACCCTCGTGTGTCTCAATTTTAGATGGCTCATTGTAGTTGAATTAATTGTTTAAATTTTTTATCATCATTAGAGTTCTGCACGTGGTGTTTTGAATTATTTTAGTGTTGTACAAATGAGCTTCAGGGCACGGTTTATGGGCGATTAAATTAATTTTAAATATAACAAATTTTGTTCTTTGCCGCTTACTGTCGAATGTTCTCTATATTATTCAATATCCCTTTATTTTGTTTTGCTTTGTTTGCAACATATCTAGTTGGTTTCCCTTGAATGCTTCACTATTTTTTCTTCCTAAATTGGTGAATCCTATTATAGCTAGGAATTACATATCGAGATGTTATTTTTGTAAGTACTAATCCTTATCTTTTCTTTATTTTGTCGCATATGATACCCTTCGAGTCTTCCTGGACTCCTATTCCCTTTCCCTCGCATATCGAGAGAGTCATAAAGGCTCAAACTCCTGTTCCCGAGTCAGCCAACCATAAAAATCGACGAACAGATCCCAGAGTTGAAAGAATATGCAATAGATCGGAGGGTTGAAAATATTGGGCCAAAGGCCCACTCTTAATTCAAAAGTTGTATTTTGTTATGTTTGGGCCTAAGCCCTTTTAATTCCATTACTATTATGTATTAGTTATTAGGACATGTACCAAATGCAAGAAGTGGGCCTAAAGCCCAACGGAGAAATTAGTTTATCTTAGGACAGGTGCAAATGGGCAAAAGTTCCAAAACAAAAATGGGCCCAAATACTGGCCCAGGCGGACAGGAAAACTAGATTTGGGCCCAAGTCCCTTTCCCTCTTTGTGTTATAGTGTTTAGTTACTTGTCGCTATCTGCTACTAATCTTCAGGTCAAAAATTTCAAATCCCCGAAAGATGCCCATTTTGATTCAACAATTTAACTAAATCAGTCATCATTTAATAAGTCTTAAAAAATAAATTTTGAAAATTAACTCACTTAGATAGTATTCTCGTATTTCCCCCGTTCCCTTTTAAAACGGTTCTAAACTATAAAAAATTGTTCAATTCAAATTAAGTCAAACGAATTTGGCCAAATAATTAATCGCCGGATAACCGCGTATTAGCGGGCATTTTGGGTGCTTTCAAACCCTTCCCGAAATGCTAATATGAACCCCGAACCCCCTTGATTATTTTCATTAGATTTCTATTTTAATATTTTGAAAAAGTAGTTTTCTTGATTTTTTCTTAAAAATTAAATGGCGACTCTAAAACCGGTATAATAATCATTTTCTTAATAAAACATTGGTATTAATTTCTATCTCTTTAGCATGTCTACCTAAAACCCCAATTCTTGGGGTCTGATTTTGTGAATATGGGTTAGATTTTCTTTTGGGTCTTGCTTGTTGGTGGTTTATTTATTGTTTTGATGTGATTTCGTTTAGTAGTTCTGGTGGAACTTAATGAAATTGTAGTTGCAAATACGATTGTACCTTTGTGTTTTTGGCTTGCTCGAGAGAGAGGTCGTAAAACTAAGACTACTAAATTGATGGCCGGTGGGAGTGGGTCGACATGAGGTTTAGCTCCAGAGAGTGAACCCTAGTCTCATTCACACACACTCAGCTCGAGAGAGTGAGTGGGCTAAGGTAGAGGTTGTGCTTAAAAGCGGCAACTCGGTGTTTGAGAGACACAGGGTGGATTCGGGGTAAGTTGCTCGAGAGAGAATTTACCTCAACTATAGGCTAGCCTAGTCACAAATATTCAATGAATTTACTACCAAAAGCATGTACCAAATAATTTAGTCTATCCCGTAGTCCTTTTACATCCCAAGAATCTCGTCTCCATATTAGTATCTTTTTTTATTTTCACTGTTTTTGTTTACTTGTGAAAAATCCCCATTTTTAATTGACGCTTGCCTCACCCTCCTTAGATTTAGCATGTTTTTATTAGATAATGTTTTTAGCTATGACTAATTAGAACTTAATTTAATTTTTCTATTAATTTTTACCACCACTCCCTTGGGACTCAACCCCACCACTTGGTTGGGTTATTATACTATTGCATGATCGTAGACACTTGTATTGGAAGTTGTTTCTTGACTACGCAAACATCAACTGTTGTGAGGAAAATCATGCACACACACGCACACTACATGCATAAACATGAATATGATGTATCAATAGGGTTAATTGAAAGTATAGTTCTCATATGCACCTTTACTCATTATTATGCATGAAATGTACATGACCATGATGATCATATTGTGTTGATTGAAAGTCCATTCTCATGAGAACACATGATCTTAGTGTGAAAGTTATACTCACATACTAATGTTGATTCTAAGGTTGAAAGTTAGTTCTCACCTTTAAATGAATCTATGAGCTATTTAGTGAGTTTTATTGAACGAAGGGTAAAGTATGCCTTCACACATGTAGATACAATTCAATACTAATTATGTATAATTGGGAAATATTTCTTAGTACCAAGTGGATATGGACGATGAGGAAAAGGTCCCTCCGCTAATGCAGTAGGTTGGGTCATCTATAGTAAACTAATGAGATGGAAACTACTCCACTAATGCAATAGGTTGGGTTTCTAGTAGCAATCTCCTTATCCCATAACTATGTGCCAAACATAGGACTTAGCTAGTGGATCCACTTAGAAGCTAAATATAATTAGTTCTCCCTTTGGCAAGTAAGAACGCCTTCTTTCGGTGTGGGGTTATATGACACCGGATTCCATGTAGCTCACATGGTCTATGTTGGTTATGGCACCTTTCCCTATAGTAATGAAGTTAATGAATGAGACATGAACTATACTATGACTTCTTGGTGAGTTTACTTAGTAGGAGTGGGTGTATGGGACTTCACTTCCACATTGCACAAGTAGACTTAGTAGGATGTCATTGGATGGTTCCTTTGGATTATGATGAGATTTGACTGCATTTATGTATATTGAATGGATAGTTGTTATGAATGACTTTCCTTGTATTCGATTAATGTACATGACTATTTCCTTAATTTGTGAATATCGCATATAATGAAGTCTAAAGATGTAATGCATCACTAAGGTAGCTTCAAACGAGTACTTAGTAGGGTTGGTATTATAGGATACTAACCCCACATTGCACAAGTGTTTCCTAGAGGTTACTAAGGTAATGGCTTTACCATCAAATGAGTATGTATGTGATATTGGATTTGTGTTGTACATTGTAAAGATATGTTAGTTACCATACATTGCACAAGTGTCTTTTTGAGGTTGCTTATGTGATGATTACTTCATGATGTGATTGTCTTGGTATTTAATCATGTATTCTTGTATAATTTGAGGCTATGTATTGTGAAAAATGCGATGTGTATTATATTAATATTCGAGACTATGCTTGTTGTTATAATGATATTTCTTAGGTTATAATGAAATGTATGTGAGTTGCTTTATTGGTTGTAATCTCCAACTATTTCAAAGATGATGTTCAAAAATGGCATAAAGCATGATTTCAAATAAAATGTCCCTTTTCATGCATGTTTTAATGGTTTTGTGCATGTCTACCTTTTGTGGCTATGAAATTTGGAATAATTCCCGAAGTGTTAGTAGAACCTTTTTCGATCTCTACCCCGGTTGGTGACTCGGTAGCGGCTAAGAGGATTTATAGAAGTTCACTCATTTCCTTGTCTTATATAGTTCCCTTGGTGGATTTAGTAGAGTTAGACATGTTAGACTTTGATGTGACTTTGGGTATGGATTGGTTGGATGCATGTTATGCCTCTATCTATTGTAGGACTTTGGTGGTTAGGTTCCAATTTCAAAATGATCCCATTTTATAATGGAAGGAGGGAAATTTTATGCCTAGAGGTCAATTTGTTTCTTGCTTTAAAGCTAGGAAGATGATCTCCAAAGGGTGTATTTACCATCTTATTAGAATGGCTCTGGTGGAGTTAAAGGAGTTGAAAGAGCAACTAAAGGATTTGCTAGAAAAGGGTTTTATTGAACAAAGTACCTCTGCATGGAGTGCCCTAGTGATCTTTGTTAAGAAGAAGGATGGATCTCTTAGCATGTACATTAATTATCATCAATTGAATAAAGTGACAATAAAAACTGAATAGCCTCTTCAAAGAATTGATTACTTTTTTGACCAACTTCAAGGGGATAGTTATTTCTCTAAGATTGATCTTCGTTCAAGTTATCACCAATTGACGGTGAGAGTGGTTGATATTCCAAAGATGGCTTTCCGAAAAAGATACGGTCACTCTAAGTTCCTAGTAATGTTCTTTGGTTTGACTAACGCTCCGGTGGTGTTCATTAACTTAGTGAATAGAGTATTTCGGCAATATCTTGACATTTTTGTGATAGTGTTTATCGACTATATATTTATCTATTCAATAAGTAAGAATGAACATGTTAACCATTTGAGGGTTGTATTGCAAGTTCTTAAGGACCATCAACATTTTACAAAGTTGAGCAACTGTGTGTTTTGGTTAAATTTTGTAGCATTCCTTGGTCATATTGTGTCAAGTAAGGGTATTTAGGTAGATCCTAAGAAGATGGATGTGGTCAAGAGTTATCCTAGACCTCTATCACCGACAGACATTAGAAGCTTCTTGGGTTGGTCTGGTTATTATAGGAGGTTTGTTGAGGGTTTTTCTTCCATTTCTTCTCATTTGATGGCTTTGACTCAAAAGAATGCTAAGTTTGTGTGGTTTGAAGCTTGTGAGAAGAGTTTCCAAGAGTTGAAAGATAGACTTACTTCTGTTCCGGTGTTGACCATACCGGAGGGTACGGATGGCTTTGAGGTGTATTGTGGTGTCTCTAGAGTTGGGTTGGGATGTGTGCTTATGCAAAATGGTAAGGTGATTGCCTATGCTTCAAGGAAACTTAAAATCCATGAGAAGAATTATTTGACCCATGACCTCGAGTTAGCGGCGGTTGTGTTTTCCATAAAAATATGGAGGCATTATCTATATGGGGTGCATGTTAATGTTTTCACCGATCACAAGAGCTTAAAATATGTGTTTAGCCAGAAGGACTTGAATCTTCGTCAACGGAGGTGGTTAGAATTATTGAAGGACTCTGACATGACTGTCCTTTATCACCCCGGCAAAGCTAATGTGGTAGGGGATGTGCTTAGTAGGTTGTGTATCGGTAGTGTGGCTCATGTAGAAGATGATATGAAAGAATTGGTTCGTGATGTGCATAGGTTGGCTCGACTAGGTGTTCAACTAGTGGATTCCAGCAACAGTGATGTCATGGTCCATATTGGTTCCGAATCATCCTATGTGATGGATGTGATGTCTAAACAAGGCTTTGATCCCATATTAGTTGTGGTTGAAAGAGTCGGTACTTAAAAAGTCTATTGAGTCTTTCTCCCATAGGGGAGATGGGGTGCTTAGGTACCATGGTCGGTTATGTGTTATGGATGTTGATGGTTTGAGGGAACAAATTTTTAGAAGAATCCCATAGTTCTCGGTATTTTATTCATCTGGTAGTCACTAAGATGTACCGTGATATACGGGAAGTGTATTGGTGGAACGGAATGAAGAAAGATATTGTGGGATTTGTGGCAAAATGTCCGGATCGTCAACACGTTAAAGCAGAGAATCAAAGTCCGAGAGGCCTATCCCAAGCCATAATAATTCCTACTTGAAACTAGGAAGAGGTGAATATGGATTTTATGGTGGGTTTACTTCGCACCCGAAGACAACATGATTCTATTTGGGTCATTATAGACCGGATGACAAAATTAGCCCACTTTATCCCCCTCAAGGTTTCTTTTTCGATGGAAGACTATGCCAAGTTGTATATAAGGGATATAGTGAAGTTTCATGGGGTTCCTTTGTCTATTAATTCGGATTGGGGTACTCAATTTACTTCAAACTTTTGGAAATCTTTCTAAAAAGGGCTTGTTACAAGGGTTAAGCTTAGCACGACTTTTCATCTCCAAACTGATGACCAAGCGGAGCGTACCATCCAAACATTAGAAGATATGTAGAGGGCATGTGTTATAGACTTCAAGGTATTTGGGATGACCACTTACCTTTAATAGAGTTTGCCTACAATAATAGCCACAACTCAAGTATCGATATGGGTCCTTTTGAATCCTTCTATGGTAAGAGATGTAGGTCTCTTGTTTTTTGATTTGAGGTTGGTGAATTGCTTTGATAGGCCTTGAGCTAGTTTATGAAGCCATTGAGAAAGTTCGGCTTATTAGAGACATGTTGAGAACTGTAGCGACCCTTTCGAAAGGATACTACCCCTTAAACAAGAAATCTAATTAAATACTTGCGACATTTAAAAGAGGTTAACTATGGCCATATTGATTTTAATCTAGTAGAGGGATTAGATGCATAATGACCCCCGAAAAGTAATTTAAGCAAATAACCGACGAGCTTTTCATGTATATGTATTATCGTCACACTCAAGGATGAAATAACAAGAATATTACAAGCTTCCGAGTACCGAAATTAGCTTGCTCATGCTTCACAGAAACATTCATAAAGTAATAGTAGATTTAGGATATTACAAGATTTGGGTTTACACACCCCAAAAACAAAAAAAACATATAGCGATACTTATATTACAACCCATGGTGACATGACCAAATCAACCCTCAAATTCTCATGTAAATATACAAAACATAGATCTTGTTCAAGTCCTAAGGTATATACAAAATATATATGCCCATATGCAAATGTGATCTTCCTTAAAGCTTTCAAAATCTCCATTTTCAATGGCCAACTCCAAGCATCCTCTCGAACAATCCCTACGATAGAAACAACTATCGCTAAGCATATAACTTAGTGGTGTAAAAACTATAGGTTCGGAGCCCTCAAATTCGCCAAGTTATCATTCTCAAGTAAAGGGCATCATAATTGAACATAATAAATAAATCAAGTAAACAATATATAAAGAGTATCAAGTTCGATATTTAAAGATTCAAATGTCAAGAACCCTCATAGCACAGTTTTCCAAGAGATTCAACAACAAGGCTCGCCCAATACATACATCATGTCATCACACCAAGCACAAACAGGTATCAAGAAGGGTCAACACCCAATAATCAAGAGAATAAAGAACCATATTAAAAATGGCTTTCTAGTTCGTACTTGAAATGGAAAACTTTCATACTTAAGAGGAACTAAAAATCAAGAGTCAAGATGGCAAATGATCCGAATGAAGAGGCAATCCAAGAGTGACAAAGTCATAGCCACAAGAAGGACAAGGTCCCAACAAGATTGCTAAGTGATCAAACAATCCGTACAAGTGGGCGAGTTACACAAGCGTCTTTAATGTATTAAAGAATACCAATACGACAATGCAAAGTGACAAGAGGTAACCAAGGTACCAAAGTAAAATTTCAGATATACCAGCAGGTAAAAAGAGTACAAGTATAAGTTTATACACAAACCTCAATTCTTTACCACAAAAACAGTCCAACACGACTTCACGAGTTCAAATCGTAGACCAACCAGCATATCAAAATCCTCAACTCGTACACGAGGATATACAACCTTAAAAAATTGAATTCAATAACTTATTTACTTTCTAGTAGCTCAATAATGACGGCGTAGCACATGGTTATCATCACAAGTAAGCCTAGCCTGTACAAATACGACTATACTCCCAAAACAGATAATCTGCCCAATAAATGCACTTCATGTCGCAACATAGATTTGAAACAGAAAACAGCCAAAATGGAATTTATATCCTTCATAAAATATGTAGGTACACTTTGTACAAAAAGATATAATCAAAACACTATCAGTTGAACATACATGATTTCTAATTCCAGAATCTGGACGGAACTTGTAATATGTTGCGTCCCTTATTTCATATCCATAACAACTAAAATAGAATTTTACATAAACACAAGATTTGTAGGTCTACAAATTATATTTCCAAATCATATTTATTCACTGTAAACTAAGTTCTTCTGAATGAGATATGCATAAAATACCAAAAATTGCCAAGCTTAGAAGCAGATTTCGTGACTTACCAAAAGAAAGTGGGTGTGTGTCCGATTCCAGCCAGAAGGACTTAGTTTTTCTCTTCATTTTTGAAGAACAACTGTTTAGCTAATGTTATAATGTTCTTAGACTTGAGGGAAAATGAATTCAATCAAAGGAGGTGTAAAGATATATAGCTACAAAAGTTATCCTTGTCACATGGACAAATGTTACCAAAACGGGATGCCCAAACAAATTGATGGCTGCTGAGAAAGCATACATATATAACTATATTTATGTACTTTATACCCCCACTTCAAATGTATAAGTAAGTATAATTAGATAATTATGCAACTACCCCCATACAATATCTTAATTTATGATAACAATTTATGCTAAGCAAATTTGGAAATCACAACATTTCAAGTTCCAAAAATGAGAATAAAACATATTCTAGTAATTACGAGATGATGCATCGACATTCAAGAGTTGGTCTAGTATTTTAGGGGTGGTACCACTCTCTCCCCCTTAAAGAAATTTTGTCTCAAAATTTACCTTACACTAGTCCCGAAACAAGCGCGGATATTGGGTTCTCATGTCTTCTTCTCTTTCCCAGGTAGCTTCTTTTCCAGAATGGTTCCTCCAAAGTACCTTTACTAAAGGGATTCTCTTGTTCCTAAGTTTCTTTACTTCTCGAGCTTTAATTAGGATAGGTTCTTCATTATACGTCAAGTCAGGATTAACCTCAATAGATTCAACTGGAAGAACATGAGATGGATCAGAACGATATCTTCTAAGCATAGAACATGGAAGACATTGTGCATTTTGTCTAACTCAGGTGGCAAAGCCAATTTATATGCAACTGGTCCAACCCTTTCAACTATCTCATAAGGTCCGATAAACCGGGGACTAAGTTTTCCTTTTTGGCCAAATCTCATAATCTTTTTCCATGGAAACACCTTTAAGAATACTTTATCTCCAACTTGATATCCAATGTCACACCTTTTAAGATCAACATACGACTTTTGTCTATCCGAAGAAATTTTTAGATGATCTTTGATAATTTTTACCTTGTCCTCTGTTTGTTGCACAATTTCAGGAAGAGCAAGCTTTCTTTCACAAACTTCACTCCAACAAAGAGGGGTTCGACACTTTCTTCTATATAAGGCTTCATAGGGAGGCATTCCAATACTTGATTGGTAACTGTTATTATAAGAAAATTCTATCAAAGCTAAGTGTTTCTCCCAACTACCCTCAAACTACATAATGCAAGCTCGAAGCATATCCTTCAAAATTTGTATCATTCTTTTCGACTGGCCATATGTTTGAGGATGGAACAAAGTGCTAAACCTCAACTTAGTACCCAAAGCTTCCTGCAAGCTACCCCAAAATCTAGATGTAAACCTTGTGTCCCGGTCTGATACAATAGACACAGGGATCCCATGTAGTCTTACAATCTCATTAATATACAACTCGGCTAAACGCTCAAGTGAGTAATACATCCTGATTGCTAAGAAGTGAGCACTCTTGGTTAGCTTGTCCACAATCACCTATATTGCATCATGATTTCTCTGAGTACGAGGAAGTCTAGAAACAAAGTCCATAGTTATTCTCTCCCATTTCCATTCCGGCATCGACAAGGGTTGTAGTAAACCAACTGGGACTTCATGTTCTGCTTTTACATTTTGACAAACCAAACATTTGGAAATGAACTCCGCAATGTCTCTCTTCATACCATTCCACCAATAATGTTCTTTGATGGTTTGGTACATCTTTGTACCCCCAGGATGCATTGCATATGGGGAAGTATGTGCTTCATTCAATATTTCTCTCCTCAATTTGTCATCATTAGGGACACATAACCTGTTTTGATAAAATAAGCCACCATCCTCCGTAAATGTAAAATCTAGTTTTTCTCCACTTTGAACTTCTCTAGTCAATTTTACAAGTTTCTCATCTAACATTTGTGCTTCTTTCACCTGTTCAAGTAATATTGGCTTTACTTGTAAATTAGCAATAGCTGAACCATTTGAATCAAGTGTAAAACAAACATTCATGGCTCTTAACTCAAGAAGCAAGGGTAAAGGACTCAAAGAAATGCTTGCGAAGGATTTCTGACTTAAGGCATCTGCAACCACATTAGCTTTACCTGGATGATAGTCAATCGTGCAGTCATAATCCTTGATGAGTTCAAGCCATCTACGTTGTCGAAGGTTTAGCTCATTTTGAGTACCCAAGTACTTTAAGCTCTTGTGATCAGTGAAGATATGACATTTCTCTCCATATAAATAATGCCACCATATTTTTAAAGAAAACACTATAGTAGCAAGTTCAAGATCATGAGTAGGATAATTTAATTCATGCGGTTTTAATTTCTGAGAGGCATAAGAAATTACCTTCCCTTCTTGCATCAAAATGAATCTGAGACCATTGTGAGAAGCATCACTGTATACTACATACTCTTTCCCTTCAATTGGTAGAGTAAGTATAGGCGCTTGAATCAACAAGGATTTGAGAGTTTCAAAGCTCTCCTAACATTTTTCATCCCAAATAAACTTTACTTCCTTTTGCAAGAGCTTAGTCAAAGGAGAGGCGATAATGGAAAAGCCTTTCACAAATCTTCTGTAGTATCCTGCTAAGCCCAAGAAACTTCTTACCTAAGTCAGACTTTTGGGAGGTCTCCATTCAACAACTGCTTGTAATTTACTAGGATCCACCTTCACACCTTCAGTTGATACAACATGTCCCAGAAAAGCTACTTCATCAAGCTAAAATTCACACTTGAAAAGTTTAGAAAAAAGTTCTTTCTCCTTCAAAATTTCAAAATAATCCGAAGGTGTTTATCATGGTCTTCACTACTTCTGGAAAATATTAAAATATTATCTATAAAAACAACCACAAACTAATCAAGATAAGGCTTCAATACCCGATTTATTAAATCCATGAATATCGCAGGAGCATTTGTCAATCCGAATGGCATCACCAAAAATTCATAATGACCATATCGAGTTCTAAAAGCAGTTTTAGGAATATATTTCTCTCTAACACGCAGTTGGTGATATCCAAAACTTAAATCAATTTTTGAGAATACTTTATCACCTTTAAGTTGGTCAAACAAATCATCAATTCTTGGTAGTGGATATCTATTCTTGATTGTTATTTTGTTCAATTGTTTATAGTCAATACAAAGGCTAAGAGTGCCATCCTTCTTCTTTACGAATAAAACATGGGCTCCCCAAGGAGAAACACTAGGTCGAATAAAACCTTTCTCAAGTAGTTCTTGCAATTGAGCTTTCAATTCTCTTTACTCTGCTGGAGCCATTCTATAAGGGGTCATCAAAATAGGAGTAGATCCAGGAATAAGCTCGATTGAAAATTCAACCTCTCTTTCTGGGGGTAATCCCGAAAGGTTTTCTGGAAATACTTCTGGAAAATCACATACTGCAGGTATGTCCTTGATACAAGGACTCTTCAACTATCTATCAACTAGGTGAGCAAGGTATGCCCCACAACCTTGACGTATCAACTTTCTTGCCAAGGCCGCAGAAATAAAACTAGATGTCACTGATCTTTCACCTTGTACAATGATGTGTGAAAATGTAGGATCTTTAAAAGTCACATGCTTAGACCTATAATCTACCACCGCATGATATTTATAAATCCAATCCATCCCGATAATAACATCAAAATCCTTGAAGGGCATTTCAATTAAATCAGCAGGGAAGACTAAGTTTTGAATCATGAAGGGACAATCTTGGTAAACTTGATTACACACAACTTGATAACCCAAAGGACTTTCAACCAGCACATCGTAATTAAGTCTCACAGATTTCTCATTTTCAGGAAGAACAAGTGATGATCAAATATAGGAATGTGTAGAACCAGGATCAAATAATGTAAACACAAATAAACTAAATAAGTGAAATTTACCGACAACCACGTCTTGTCCATCTTGATCATCCCTCTGCCTCATAGCATAAGCGCGTGTAGTAGCTCTTTGCCCACTAGCTTGATTAGCTCCACTTGTACCTGCTGCCTGGGTGTTTTTAGGTCTTGCACCTCTATTAGTTTGAGGAGGATTGACAGAAAGCTTATGAACTAAGCCTCCAGTTCTCAACGATGGAGCATTATTAGGATTAGGACAATCCTTCACTTAATGATCAAAGCTCCCACAATTGAAACATACACCAGAAGCTCTCCTGCAAGTACCATAATGATTCTTTCCACATTGTGGAAAAGTGGGAATGCGAGGCTTGCCTTGGCCATAATTTGGTGGCCTGTTATCACTACCAGCCTTAGAATTATCAAACCTTCCCCTTTTGGATGGACCCCCAAAATCTGGTCTAGGCTTTCAAAATTTGTTTTCATTTCTACTAGCTTCTTCTTTATCAAGTCGTTCCCAAGTAAAAGGAGCAGACACTAACTTACAAAATATCTCATGTTGCAGGATCGCCACATTCTTCCTAATGGAATCATTTAAACCGTCTTCAAACTTCCTGCACTTGTCTTTTTCCTCTTTAATAATACCACCAGCATAGCGAGAGAGCCTTAGAAACTTCTGTTCGTATTCAAAAATAGACATGCCTCGTTGCCTTAGATTCAAAAACTCATTTTTCTTTGCATCGTAATAAGCAGGTGGGACATACTTCATACAAAATTCCTTAAGAAAATCATCCCAAGTAAGAACATGAGGTTTTACCTTGGCATTTAGACCACTTACCCACCAATCGTAAGCATCTTTATGTAATAGTCAAATAGCATACTTAAATTTTGCAACATCTGAACACTCTAACTGCTCAAATACCCTCTCCATGCGATCAAGCCATTGTTTAGCATCAGTGGGATCAACAGTGCCTTCAAACTCCACTCCACCCATTTTCCTCATTTTCTCAAAGTTAATCCCGTGGGGATCATGCATTGATTCATCCATGTGGTGGAAGAATTCATGGCTTCAGTACCATGACTCATTTGAGGATGTGGACTAGCTCTTACACCCTGATGGTTTCCTACTTCAGAACCATTAGTGTGGGGAACATACTGATTCGAGATATGTTCTCCAACCCCTTCCAGTGCATAAGGTTGGAAAACAGAGGCACCCAAACCTTCACGAGCAGCTTCCGTAGGTCGGTCAAAAGAAGTGGCCATGACTTAATTCCTTCAACAGGAAATATCACATTGCATTAGGGATATGTACTTGATGCATATGCACTCTACATGCGATAAAAACATTATAAACCATGTAATTTACCAAATAATACAAATACAACCTTTTTCGAAAGTGAACAAGTATACAAGTAATTAAAATCAAAATTCCTAGAACCACAAACCTAGGCTTTGATACCAACACTGTAGCAACCCTTTCGAAAGGATACTACCCCTTAAACAAGAAATCTAATTAAATAATTGCGACATTTAAAAGAGGTTAACTATGGCCGTACTGATTTTAATCTAGTAGAGGGATAAGATGCATAATGACACCAGAAAAGTAATTTAAGCAAATAACCGATGAGCTTTTCATGTATATATATTATCCTCACACTCAAGGATGAAATAACAAGAATATTACAAGCTTCCGAGTACCGCAATCAACCTGCTCATCTTCACAGAAACATTCATAAAGTAATAG
Source organism: Solanum chiquidenum (assembly GCA_029582725.1). Taxonomy (NCBI): domain Eukaryota; kingdom Viridiplantae; phylum Streptophyta; class Magnoliopsida; order Solanales; family Solanaceae; genus Solanum; species Solanum chiquidenum. The sequence goes on along the minus strand of JAJOOS010080643.1, from coordinate 1,672 downwards.
TAGATTTAGGATATTACAAGACTTGGATTTACACACCCCAAAAACAAAAAAACATATAGTGATACTTATATTACAACCCACGGTGACATGACCAAATTAGTGCTCAAATTCTCATGTAAATTTACAAAACATAGATCATGTTCAAGTCCTAATGTTTACACAAAATATATATGCCTATATGCAAATGTGATCTTCCTTAAATCTTTCAAAATCTCCATATTGAATGGCCAACTTCAAGCATCCACCCGAACAATCCCTACGATAGAAACAACTATCGCTAAGCATATAGCTTAGTGGTGTAAAAACTATAGGTTCGGAACCCTCCAATTCGCCAAGTTATCATTCTCAAGTAAAGGGCAGCATAGTTTAACATAATAAATAAATCAAGTAAACAATATGTAAAGAGTATCAAGTTAGATATTTAAAGATCCAAATGTCAAGAACGCTCATAGCACAGTTTTCCAAGAGATTCAACAACAAGGCTCGTCCAATACATACATCATGTCGTCACAACAAGCACAAGCAGGTATCAAGAAGGGTCAAAACCGAATTATCAAGAGAATCAAGAACCATAATAAAAATGGTTTTCTAGTTCGTACTTAAAATGGACAATTTTCATACTTAAGACGAACTAAAAACCGAGAGTCAAGATGGCAAATGATCCGAATCAAGAGGCATGCCAAGAGTGACAAAGTCACAGCCACAAGAAGGGCAAGGTCCCAACAAGAGTGCTAAGTGTTCAAACAATCCGTATAAGTGGGCGAGTTACACAAGCGTCTTTAACGTATTAAAGAATACCAATACGACAATGCAAAGTGACAAGAGGTAACTGTAACACCCCAGAGAATTTTTCGAACTAAGACTCGAGTTGTCCTTCATGTGGAGTGAGATTTTACCGAGGAATAAAAATTTCTTGAGTGTTAAGGTCCCTATATGTAGCACATTGAGTTCCAAGAAGAGTTGAATTGGAAATAGTCATTTTTGGAAAGAATTCAAAAATTTGGAAAATTTGGCTAAGTATGGAAAAAAAGGTGAGTTTTGGGTCAACTTTGAGCAGTCGTAACTCCTATCTCAGAATGATTTAGGTGAATTTCCAGTTATGTATGGAAAGCCCTTGGAATTATCTTTCCAACGCCACTGAGTTTTCTCGATTTCGAGTTCGTATGAGTGAGTTATGCCCTTTGGAAGTTGGGCTGTTGGCACAGTCGCACAGGGCAGTTTAGTCCGAAAATTTTAAGGGTATTTTGGTCTTTTCCCTAATATTTTCTTTGGGTTATATTGAGGTGTAGACTGATGTTTGGATCATTTTTGTCCCATTTTAAAGAGTGAGAGTTAGGGCTTGGAAGATGGAGCTAGGGTTGATGGTGGCTATTGATTTCTTCTTCAATTTCATTTGGTTCTTGATGATTAAGGTATGGAGATCCTTTATCCTTGATTATTCTTCCTTTCAAGGAGCTCAATTCAAATGATTCAAAGTTCTTCCAAAAACACAAAAATCCTAATTTCGATTCTAAGCATGGGTTCTTGCATTAAATGATTTTTTTTGATGATTTATGTTATTAATGGTGTCTATTGATGGTTTTAAGAAAGAAATTTCCATGAACCCATGTCTTGGAAAGTTTCCTAAAGTTGGCTTATGAAGTGGGTTTATTATTTATGATTGAATGATGAT
>JAJOOS010080642.1:0-14758 GCA_029582725.1 Solanum chiquidenum | reverse complement strand
GAAGGTAATTTCAACCAGAACCTAATCGCTATTTTGGAGAGGTTTCACAGTGTTTTGGAGATAGTAAGAGACTCACACCCTATTCTGATGAAAGGTGTATGTCGAAATCAGTTTTTGTAGGAGATAAAGAGTTAAATTCAGGGGAGAATTTAGGATTTCTAGATCATGGGTGCACCACTGAAAGAAAAAAATTTATTAAGGGGGAACTGATACCTAGCCCTCAAAACCTTTTATGCTTTGACAATTTAGAGGCGAATCTAGAATTTCTTGAGCATGGGTGTACCACTAAAAAAAAAGGAAACAATGTATTAAGTGGGAATTGATCCATAGTCCTCATGGTGAATAAACTCAACATCCAACTAAGTGCACCTTTTGGCTTTCTTGTAGCGTAGGTGCCAGAATATAATATTACACCAATTTTAAAACATATATACATAAAATACCTTATTTTACGGAGACAAAATGGATTCACGTGGCCATATTTTGCATATAAATTAGCCTCTAGAGTTGATGACCAAGTGACAAGGCATGGGGAAGTCCCCGCTTTGAATCTGGCCAGTGGCCAACACCATAGGGTGACGAGTACATCTGACTTCATCATTTCCCAGAAAGCAATGAAGAATGACATTGGGAATCCATCAGGGCCTGGGGCCTTATCAATGGCACACTGTTTAAGCCCTTCTAATATTTCATCTTCTTCAAGTTGTCTTTTCGGCCACACCTGCTCTTCAGTGGAGATCCTGGTATTCCCTTGGAGTGTGAAATCAGGTCTCCGATTCTCAGACCCCTTGTATAGTTCCTGATAGAAGCTCACTATGAAATTTTTATTTCTTCAGGATTAGTAACTTCAGCCCCTTCGATGTTGAGGATGTCAATGGAGTTGAATCTTCTGTGAGCATTGGCCATTCCGTGGAAGTAGTTTGTGTTTTGGTCACCATTTTTGACCCATTGTACCCTGGATCTCTACCTCCCGCAATTTCCTCATTTCTGGACACCTCTTCAAACTCCATAGCCAGCTGAATTTTTGGCAACTGTTCATCATCTGTCAAAAGTCTGAGATCCTGCATGGATTCCAGATTTCCCACTTGTGATATAATCTGATCTTTCTTTTCCTTCCTGTTGTTCTTGTTGGATTTGCTCCATTCTTTGATCTTGACTTTCAATTGACTAAGCTTAGCCAATTGAAAATCAAGTCAGCCAATGGCATTAAAGTCGCTCCAATATTTTTCACTTTGTCTATGAATCCTTCCTCCTTAAGCCACCAATTTTCAAATTTGAAATATAATTTCTTATCTTTCCAATCACCACAAGATAGTAGGATGAAGTTATGGTCCGAGTCAAATTGTAGGAGTACACTTTGGTTGATTTTTGGAGAAACTCGCATTCCATTAGGACAAAAACAAGAATTTATTTATTCTTGTGGCATAATTGTGATTTTGACCTCTTCTCCATGTATAACACATCCGTAAATAGGTGGATCCAGTAACTCAAGATCATTTATGCATTGGTTGAAAACAACCATGGCTCTGGTTATTCTGTTATAGTTTGTCCTTTCAGAGGGAAATCTTGATACATTAAAGTCCCCAAAAATCCCCCAGGGCCCTTCACATATTCCTCTAATAGCTGAGATCTCCCACCACAATTCTTCTCTTTCTTTTCTGTCACACTCTGAATATACAACAATAAGATACCAAGTCAAGTCTTGGCTGATCCCAGATAGTTTACATGTGAGCATCTGACTACAACTGTCGATGAGTCCATCCATACCCCTCTTGTCCCATAATACAATTATTATACCACTTCTACTAATAGAGTACATCCATACCCCTCCAACCCATCTGTTTCCCCAAAGTTGCTAAAAATATTATTCCATAGTCCCCCATAATTTAGTTTCTATGAATTCATAGATGTATGCTCCCCACTGATGAACTAAGGATTTTATTTGTCTCCTTTTATTCTCATTGTTCAACCCCTTTAAATTCCATGTTAAAATTTTTACCTTCATGATTAATTTGTGTTACTGAAAAGGGTTGGTGCACTGTTATTGTCTGAAACATTTGGGAGGATGCACTGGCTTCATTCTTGAAGATGAAAGCTTTATTGTTTCTTTGGTCAACAGGGATCAATGATGATCCATTACAAAAAAAGATGAAGGGTTATATTATTTTAGTTGTGGGTGGGGTAGGTTTAACAAAAGATGGGTTTTTTAATTTTGGATAAAAGATTAATGGTAAGGGTGTATACAATCTTAAAGTATAACGGAGGGTATTGACATACTATTTGTGATAATATATTTATCCTGCTTCCATTTTCTAATTGATGCGATTGGAAATTTCTAGTCATTGGCAGCACTTTTGGGATGTGAGTTAGGACCGTACCAATAGTATATTTGGGTCTCTCTTTAGGTTTCCAAAACAAGGTCATTGAAATATGGAATAACGTGATTGAAAGATGTGAGAAGAGATAGGCTATCTGGACAAGTCAGTATTTACCTTTCGTGGTAGAGTTATTTTGGTTAATAGTATGTTGGATGTTTTACCAATTTATTTGATATCTTTGTTCCCCTTACCAGGCAAGGGATAGAATTGATGCTTTAAGGAGAAATTTCATTTGGCAAAGAAACAAGGACAAACAAGTTATGCACCTGGTCTAGTGGAAGTCTCTAATCACTACCAAAACAAAAGGAGGCCTGGGAATTAGGAATTTAAATGATCAAAATACTAGTCTTTTGATGAAATGGCTAAGCAGGTATAATATGGAAGAGAATAGCTTATCAAGAAGGGTAATTTGTGACAAGTATGGTAAGGAAAGGTTGTGGTTCACACTTCATGTTAACAACCCTTATGGACTATAGGGGTGTGCAGATCCATTAGACAACACTGGGATTTGTTTTTAGATAACTCTAGCATCTAGGTTGATAATGGTAGAAACACCTTGTTCTATATACAGACAACTGGCTAGAGCATGCGTATTTGCAAGATCTTTTCCCTGATTTGTTCAGTATCTCAATCAACCTATATGCTTATTTACCCACAATTAAGGAGCAGTGTTATAAAAGGTGCGCTTAAACCCTAAAACAAGGTCCAAAATATATTGAGCGCTTCACCTTGCTCAATGTGCGCTTCAGTGTCGTCATCAAAAGCAAAAAACTATTCTAAAATTAGGAAAGAAATAGAACAAATTAGGAAAGGGCAAGAGACGGGTCTTCTTCTCCAAAATAGCCCTAGCTGCAGCTCCCATTGCAATTGAAAGCTTCACCTCATCGCCATGAACCTGAAACAACTAAATTGGTACATTAAGCTATGGGTGTATTTCATATCAGACGTTAACAAGTCTCACTAACATTATGAAATCATCCCAACCGAAGACTTCTCCAACTCAACAACATTTAATTGAATGTTCAGGTCAGGTGGCGACACTCCCTCACTTTCATACTCTATTTTCACTGTTAATTTTACCTGATTTTGACCCTCGTATGTTTCGTCCCTTAGCTGTGTCAGATTGAGCTCAACAAGGAGCTAATACCACTGACTACAACTTTAGGACAAAGCTACAATGATCTTCTTCAGTTAATCTACGTTTTTGTGCTACTTCTGTTGCGTGACTCTGTTTGTGTTAATAGCTTCACCCTTTAATTCCAGCATGTGTTTGCAATGTCTTGATTTTTGGCATTATGTACAACTGTAACCAGACTACTGATATTAGTTCATCCATTATGTGAAACAATTCCATTTTGCAGCATAGTAATCCTTAGATTAGGAATCTAACTTTTGTCCATGTTTAATAATGCTTTAGCTTCCCTAGGTAATGCTTCAAAATTATTATGACTAATGAAATTTGTACCTGCAAAAGAAAACACAATGGTAGCCATAAAATCAGCCAGCTTGTTCCCTTCTCGCAGTGTGTGTTCAATGGCCACGTCCAAACCTTCCTTAAGCACTCGTATTCTGTTAATCTCAAGTGACACCTCCCAAGGAATATGTCAATCTCCTTCTACCATATTTTTGACAGCTAATGAATCTGTTTCTAGAACCAAAGAAAATAGATTGTGAATCCTACAATATTCCAGCCCTAGTCTCATAGCTACTATTTCAGCTTTTAAATTGTTTGACACTACAATCCTTTTTCCTTCAGCATAAACTAGATTGCCTTGATCATCTTTAACACAGAAAGCAGAAGAGCTTGGTCCAGGGTTTCCTTTGGAGGCCCCATCTGTATTGCACTTAAAATAATTTTGCATAGGTAACTTCCAGTAAACCACTTTACATCCTACCGTAGGACTATATTCAGTCAAGAATCGTACAATTTCAGGCCAATTATTGGGTATATTATGCATCCATGGATATCTCTTGTTAGCCAAGAGTATTAAATTACTTCAAATCCCTCCCCTCATGCTCATAGAAAGCATACAACCACCAAACTTCTTAACACTTCTTCTTTTCCATAATTGCCAAAAAATAAACATTGGAACAACCATTATTAGAGGTTTAAGTTCTGCAGAACACTTTGCATTCCACCATTTATACACAGTGTCTTTCAAATGAATGAAAGGGCCCTCCACTCCTATTGTACCTGCAAAGTATGTCCATATTGAATTAGTATCTGAACATCTAATGAATAAATGTTCAATAATCTCCTGAGCTCCATCTGCACAACATTCACATTCCACCCCCATCACACATTCTATTTCTAACAAGAACTTCACCAATTGGAAGCCCGTGTTTCAATATTCTCCAAGTAAGGAATGAAACCTTAAAAGGAATTCCTGTAATACAAATATGTTTGTAGTTCAAACATGCTTCATTTTTTTTCCTTAGAAACTCTCAAGTAGAACCAACTGTGAACTTTCCAGTAGCATTCAACATCCACCAAGGCTTATCCCACTGCTCCTCATCCTCAGAATTCCTAAGAAGTTGACTTACATGTCTACTGAAATAAGTAACACGAATATCTCCGGTAGTCAGTCTATTTCCATCAGCCGGCCGGTGGGAGCGAGAAGTTTGGGACATTTCCTAAAAACTTAATTAAGATAAATCAGAATTCCACTCTCCATTCAAAAAGCACTGTTTGACCTCTTCCAATTGTACATTTCTAGCAGAGTCAATAGGCATAATGTAATGAAGTTCCCGTAATTGTGACCAATTATCATACCAAATACTTGAATGTCCACATTTTGGTTTCCACCAAATATGTTGATCAAACAAATCTCTAGCTTCCAGAATATACTTCCAAGTTAAAGAACCCCTTTTCCATTCCACCATTTGAGGCATCTCTTTTTTACAGTATTTATTCCATATAAAATTAGACCAGAAAGACTTCTGAGTTCTAAATATCCACCATAGTTTTGCAAATAAGGCTTTAGAAACATCAAAAAGAGATTTAAATCCCAAACCCCCTTCCTCCTTGGGTTACACAACTCTGACCAACCCACCCAGTGCTTGTTTCTGTCCACATCCTTAAACCTCCAAAAAGAATTTAGCAAAAACTATATGCAAATCATGTATAACACATTTTGGAGGAATAATAGCAAACAAGAGATATATAGGGATGTTGTTTAACACATTTTGTATTAGAACAGCCTTACCTCCAAATGATAACAACTTCCCTTTCCATGTTTGAAGCTTGTTATGCACCTTTTTCATCAATTCTGTAAAGTGTGTTTTTTTCTTCTTGGCATGACCAATGGGACAACCCAAATACATAATTGGAAAACTCCCTCTATAAAAGCTAGTCTTCATTTCAATGTCAGAAACCAACTCATTTGCTATATTGTGAAAAACAAAGAATGAGCTCTTTTGTATATTAATCATCTGCCCTAATTGCTTCTCATAATCCCTCATAGTTGTCATAAATAACACTAAAGATGTACCATCTGCTGAAGTAAAAATAACAGTATCATCTGCATAAGAAAGATGATTAATATTATCACTCCATTTTGGTAATCCGTAACCCTTGTAGACCTCATTGTAACACAAAGCATTTAAGCTTCTAGAGAGAACTTCAGCAGTTAGAATGAACAAAGCAGTGGATAGAGGGTCCCCTTGCTTCACCCCCTAGTTGAGTGAAAGAAACCAGTAGCCTGCCCATTTATAAGAATAGAATACCAGTTGTTAGCAACCAATCTCCAAACTTTATCCACAACACCAGAATCAAAACCCAATCGCTCTAGAACCTTTATAATAAACCTCAGATTTTTTAAGATTTTTCAATTTTTTTGGTAAAGTTTGCGTACAAACATATAATTAATTTGTTCTCCAAATATTTCTTTAGTCCAACCAAAATACAATTATCTAAAGTGTTTCTTAAAAAAATAACACAAAATATGAGATGAATACTGATGACACAAAAATATTCAATTAAAAATAATAATGAAATCATCATATAAAATAAATATTGCAAAGTCATAATGAAAATGACATTATTTAAAAGTACTAAATCATGCTAAAATAAGTTTAGTAAGTACTAGTTACATTACTAAATATTTAAGGAAAATTTAAAAAAAATTATGTATTTTAATTGTCTAAACCAATGTAAAACTAAAGAACAAATATTCAATATTATTGGCATTCTTAGTGTTGAATTGATTTTCTTTTTGCATTAGTATTAATTTGATTTTGATTTAAGTTTTATTATAATTATCAACATCTATGAACTATAATCTTTATTGGACCATTTCGAATTCTAAGTTTTAAGCTTGAAATAATATATTAAAAGATAAAAACTATGAAATAGTATAACAAATATTTTAAAATTATATCAAAGTAAATATTTTCATGTATAAAATAAAATTTTAAAATTACATATATAATGTCGGGTTGGTTTTTTTAGTTAAAACCAAACCAACCCAAATATAGTCCGGGTTTTTTTCGGTTTGACTCGGGTTGCGGTTTGGTTCGGTTTTCGGTTCGATTTTGTACCCCTAGTTTTATTTAGTTGGGAAAATGGAAAAAAAACACAAGTATACCATTTAAAAAATAAAATAACACCTATATAACAATAGCTTATCTTTTTTTCAAATATAGCAGTAAAACTCATACAAAACACAATTAAAAAAAAATATATGTACGTGTCAAATCATGATTGTTGATGATATTTCCTTGGCTTTCAGTTTCTCCCAGATTGTTTTACAAACTTTACGATTCTCTCTTCTTCCATTACATAATTTGTTTCCCTTTCATCACGATGTAAAATTTAAAAAAAATCATCGTTTGATACATCACAATTATCATTGAACAACAAATTATCAGTTTAATTCGTTTCATTTCCCAACAATTCCAACACAATCTAAAAAAACATGAGGGCTCTTATAATTTCTTGTCTTTTCATCTTATTAGAGTTGATTGTATTATGAATTCGGAGGGGTTGGAGAAGGGGAAGTATATTCGTTCGTCCAATGTACTATAAATTACTAGTCTTCTAACGTGAAATGATGAAAAAAAAATATTTTAAAAAGTTAGTTGGTTAGGGTTTACATACTTTAGATTTCAAGAAGCGAAAAGCATCATATAATTAGGGATGGGGGAGTAGTTTAAAAATAAGTTATGAAATAAGAAGAAACATATGTTCATCATCAACAACGTACAACATACTAAAAAAAACATGCATTATGAACATACAACATTTTTTTTTTTAAACATGCATTATGAAAATATGTTATTACAATATGGTGTATTATATTGTATAAGAAAATATTACATGACCAACCATACATATGAAATGAATGACGCTTTATTCATACCATTTTTATTGCAAGGTTTAGAGTAGCAAGACTATTATTATTATATATCTTGCCACTATATATGCTCAACGATTTTGTAATATTACATGATAGATTGGTTGTGAGGCAATTGGCTAGTGACTTATTCATGACCTCCACCTAGAGGGTTATATTCGCCAAACGGAGGTTTATACTTGTCATGTGGGGGATTGTGTTCGTCACTTGGAGGGTTGTATCGGTCACGTGGGGGCTTATATCCGCCACTTGAAGGCTTATATCCATTGTTATATTCATCATGTGGAGGTTCATATTCACTACCAGGAGATTTATATCCATCGCCATGTTGTTTATATCCATTATATTCACCATGTGAGGGCTTATATTTATCATTTGGGGGCTTATATTCGCCACTTGGAGGCTTATATCCATTGTTATATTCATCATGTGGAGATTCATATTCACCACCAGGATATTTATATCCATCACCATGTTGTTTATATCCATTATATTCACCATGTGGGGGATTATATTTATCATGTGGGGGCTTATATTCGCCACTTGGAGGCTTATATTCGCCACTTGGAGGCTTATATCCGCTGTTATATTCATCATGTGGAGGTTTATATTCACCACCAGGAGATTTATATCCATTGTTATACTCACCATGTGGGGGCTTATATTCATCACCGGGAGGATTATATCCGTCACGTGGAGTGTTATATCCCCACTCAGGATATTTACATTCGTTGTTATATTCACCATGTGGAGGTTTATATGCGTTGTTATAATCACCATATGGGGGTTTATACCCACTACCATGTGGAGGATAATATCCGCCACCAGGAAATTTATATCCATTTTTATATACCCTACGTCTATCACCGAGATATCCGTCAATGACATTATATCCATCATCGTGTACATCATTCTTATAATCTGATTTCATTGCTACAAATATCAAATGTGAAATCTTAAAATCAGCATTGCATTCATATATATATCAAATAATTAGATAAGAAATCCAATATTCAAAGAAACAAATAGAGAAAGGAAAAAGTAATCTTACGGGTCTCAGCCAACTCTCTAGCTACAACCTCAAAGCTTATCATTGAAAAGATAGCCAACAAAATGCCAAGAAATAAAAATGCCTTGGAACCCATCATTTTTTTTTCTTCAAAGCTTAGTAATATTAATTAAAGGATGAAGAAATTGATGCAAACATTGGGTTATATTTATAATATAAGAATTGAATGTATTGGAGATTGATAAACTGTCACTTATCACTTATCTTGACCAACCGCCATGCCATATAATTGATTATATTTTCTTCGTTTTAATTTTTTTTACATTTTTTTTTAATTGAACGTAGTATAGGACCACAATATTTATCTACATTTATGATGTACACTAAATAAAATAACTTTTAATAGTTAAAAAAAATAAAATAAGCATATATTATTTAATTATAATTAAATAATTCTCTCTCCGTTTATTTTTACTTGTCGTTGTTTGACTTGGTACACCCCTTAAGAAAACAATTACTGATATATGTATTTTATCAAACTATTCCTATTAAATGTTCTTTAGTATTAGGTCTTGAAAAATGATATGTAGAATAAGTATTTAATGTCGAGGGTAAAACATGGAAAAAAATAATTATTATTTTTTATAGGTCAAAAGTGACAAATAAAAATAAAAGTCTATCTTAGAAATAAGTGACAAGTAAAAGCAATAGAGGGAGTAATAAATATTTTGATAAACACATTTTATCCTATGATTGAAGTGAATCTCAAACAAAAGATTAAATGTTTTTGTTAAATATAATTTTACTACTTAACTAAAATCTCTAAGAGTAATGAAGAACTAAAAATTATTATTAAATTTATCATAATGTAAATTTGTACATATTTTTTACGTAAATTTGTTTTTCTCAAGTTCTTTTTTTTTTGGGAAAAATTTGAATAAACGCAAACTACTACTCTAATACTAATAAAAGAACTTAAATCTATACTTAAACACGAACTCCTATAACTATAAAGAATTCGAAAACACATTTTAAAATACGTAAATTTTAGAGGTTCCCCAAATCGATTCTAATTGCTAAGAAAATCTTTATTGCGTTAGTTTTCTGCATCATATATTTGAAGTATTGCTATCATATTTGGTGGTAGGTGATCTATAAGTATCTTATATCTTTAATTATACGTTTTAAATTTTAAATATTTGAGATAAAATTACTTTTGATAGAGAGCACTTGACCCCTAAAATGGAACATTCTTGTTAGTAGAGTTGGGACGTCAGATTTATCTTGAATCTAATATTTTTTATGTGAAGCAAAAAACTTTATAAATAAGAATTTATTAAAATTGCAACAAATGATATATCTAAAAAGTATTGTGATCCAACTATTTATAGAAAGAGATGACATATAAAATGAGACGGAGGGAGTAAAATGTAAAGGCTAGATGAGGAATGAAACAGCAAAATTTGGTTTCCAAGTTACAAGCAAAGCAGCCAACAAAGCCATTAAATAATATGCCCTTTCAAGGGTTAGCTCATCATTAAATGTTCCCATGTTTTAGAGCTCTAATTAACCACACTTGACTTTGATAAAACCCAAAAATTGAAAAAGAAAACACTTAAAAGAAATAAATCCCAGAAAGAGACTTGTACAGTTAAAACACAAGCCTTCTGACTAGTTGGATGGTAGACCATTGAAAAACCCCAGCAAAGGAAGATTAATCCCAATTATCAGATTCTAGTCTCCAGTGCTAATATTATCTTCTTCCTTGGACCCTGAAACAACCAAAACGGAATAAAGCTTTCAATCAGCACTTAATAGATGTGTGTGTGTGTGTGTGAAGTACCACAAATATCATTTTAAATGACTTTTATTTTCTCTCGTTATAAAACAATGAACTTTTACATCAAGTGAATCGATCCACGACATGTCATTAAGGTAAAATGGGGATGCTATGAAGAAATAGTTTCCAAAATGAGAAATGTGTAATCTTTTCTAGAGAAGACTAAAAGGTAAAGTGTCACATAAAATGGGACAAAGGGAGTAAACTAAAAAACAAAGAAATGAACATAATAAATGGTTACGGAGGTTTTTCACTGAAAGTCCAAGCTATCACCACGTGGTCAGGGTTGACTCTGAAATGCAAATCCAAAGATGTGCTACTCAAGAATCCTTTGGCCTAACCCTTGAAAAGCCTAATTTCTCGAATCAGCATGATTATCAAATGCGAGCATGAAAGGTGTGGGATTTGACTAGACCATGAAATTCACAAACGAAGTTGGGGATAAAGCTGTGGTGCGTGCCACAACAAAGCTGGACTGAATTACAGAGACGTAAACCTTCAAGGTGAGTGCAGTGTACATCAAGCACTTAGGTTTAGAAAACACTTAATAGACCCAAGTCGCGCACCAAGATGCCCACCTGATGAGGGTAGCATGAAATAATGAATATAACTATCAAACAGGCGAAGCACCAAAGGTCATGGCCTCGAGGTCGACGGCAATAAAGTGGATGAAAACCAAGGGACACAGATTTTAGTGATTTCTTCCCATACGCCAACGCCTTGGTGGGGAGAGTTACTTGATATCTGCACCAGGGGAAGGTAACATGTATCTAGTAGAATAGTGTAGGCACGTGAAACTGGCCAGGACACCACTTCTGATTTTTTTTTGAATATACTTGACAAAATGATATATTAGTGACTGTGAATAGTAAATTTAAAATGTAGCATGACAAAATTTATTCACTAATTTGAATTAGACACTTAAATAGTACTTCTGGATCAGAATCAGTGATTTTTGTGGTTTCTGAACTAGATTGACATGATTTTTATTTCAATTATTTCTTCTCATTGCAGGATTTTCAATACATAATTGTTGTTTGTAATCAAAGACAACTTTGTACATGTATAGAGGAATATGATGTATTGCTTCCTTTATGTGCAAACTCCATGAGATACAAAGAGTACTAGGTCGTCAGTCCATATTGCTCTTTCCAAACTATGATAGGCTTTTATTTTTTCTTTTAATTTTCTTTTTACTCCAAACAAAAAAACATTACGTCAATCCCTAGGAAAGAGACCACATTAAATTTTAGCTTGAGGAAGCCACCTGCATAAAACCACCTTATCAAGGAAATAGGGGGGAAATGTGGAGGGATAGAAACGGAAGAAGAAACTCTTCTAAAAAATCACCTGAAATAGGCCAAACTTAAGGTAAAAGGTTCTCTGGAGAAGAATCCGAATAGTGTTGATATGGAGCAGAGCTTTGAAATGCAGATATGGTGTGAAAGCCCTCCGGTGATGAAAGTCGTTGTGCCAGATGAAGGTAATTTCAACCAGAACCTAATCGCTATTTTGGAGCGGTTTCACAGTGTTTTGGAGATAGTAAGAGACTCTCACCCTATTCTGATGAAAGGTGTGTGTCGAAATCAGTTTTTGTAGGAGATAAAGAGTTAAATTCAGGGGCGAATTTAGGATTTCTAGATCATGGGTGCACCACTGAAAGAAAAAAAATTATTAAGTTAGAACTGATACCTTGCCCTCAAAACCTTTTATGCTTTGACAATTTAGAGGCGAATCTATAATTTCTTGAGCATGGGTGCACCACTAAAAAAAAAGGAAACAATGTATTAAGTGGGAATTGATCCCTAGTCCTCATGGTGAATAAACTCAACATCCAACTAAGTGCACCTTTTGGCTTTCTTGTAGCGTGGGTTCCAGAATATAATATTACACCAATTTTAAAACATATATACATAAAATACCTTATTTTACGGAGACAAAATGGATTCACGTGGCCATATTTTGCATATAAATTACCCCTAGAGTTGATGACCAAGTGACAAGGCCTGGGAAAGTCCCCATTTTGAATCTGGCCAGTGGCCAACACCATAGGGTGACGAGTACATCTGACTTCAACATTTCCGAGAAAGCAATGAAGAATGACATTGGGAATCCATCAGGGCCTGGGGCCTTATCAATGGCACACTGTTTAAGCCCCTATAATATTTCATCCTCTTCAAGTTGTCTTTTCGGCCACACCTGCTCTTCAGTGGAGATCCTAGTATTCCCTTGGAGTGTGTGAAATCAGGTCTCCGATTCTCAGACTCCTTGTAGAGTTCCTTATAGAAGCTCACTATGGAATTTTTATTTCTTCAGAATCAGTAACTTCAGCCCCCTCGAGTTTGAGGATGTCAATGGAGTTGAATCTTCTGTGAGCATTGGCTATTCCGTGGAAGTACTTGGTGTTTCTGTCACCATTTTTGACCCATTGTACCCTGGATCTCTACCTCCTGCAATTTCCTCATTTTTGGACACCTCTTCAAACTCTATAGCCATCTGAATTTTCTGCAACTGTTCATCATCCGTCAAAAGTATGAGATCCTGAATGGATTCCTGATTTCCCACTTGTGATAGAATCTGATCTTTCCTTTCCTTCCCGTTGTTCTTGTTGGATTTGCTGCATTCTTTGATCTTGACTTTCAATTGACTAAGCTTAGCCAATTGAAAATCAAGTCAGCCAGTGGCATTAAAGTCGCTCCACCATTTTTCACTTTGTCTATGAATCCTTCCTCCTTAAGCTACCAATTATCAAATTTGAAATATAATTTCCTATCTTTCCAATCACCACAAGATAGTAGGATGAAGTTATGGTCCGAGCCAAGTTGTGGGAGTATACTTTGGTTGATTTTGGAGAAACTCTCATTCCATTAGGACAAGATCAAGAATCTATCTATGCTTGTGGCACAACTGTGATTTTGACCTCTTCTCCATGTATAACACCTTCGAAAAGAGGTGGATCCAGTAATTCAAGATCATTTATGTATTGGTTGAAAGCAACCATGGCTTTGGTTATTCTGTTATAGTTTGTCCTTCCAAAGGGAAATCTGGATACATTAAAGTCCCCAGAAATCACCCAGGGCCCTTCACATATTCCTCTAATAACTTAGATCTCCCACCACAATTCTTCTATTCCTTTTCTGTCACGCTCTGAATATACAACAGTAAGATACCAAGTCAAGTCTTGGCTGATCCCAGATAGTTTACAAGTGAGCATCTGACTACAACTGTCGATGAGCTCCCCTTTCCATTCCCTCTTGTCCCATAATAAAGTGATTACACCACTTCTACCAATGGAGTCCATCCATACCCCTCCAACCCATCTGTTTCCCCAAAGTTACTGAAAATATTCTTCCATAGTGTAACACCCCAGAAATTTTTTCAAACTGAGACTCGAACCATCCTTCGTCGTGAGTAAGATTTTACAGAGGAATTAAAATTTCGTAAGTGTTAAGTTCACTCGATGTAGCACCTTGAGTTTTAAAAAGAATTAAATTGGAAATTAGCAAAATCTGAAATTTTGCAAGCTAAGCTAAGTATGAGTTTTGGGTCGACTTGAAACAACCATAACTCCTAGATAAGGATGAATTATGTGTTCTACCAGTTACTGTAGGAAATACCTTTGAATTATCTTTTCAACGCCGCCGAGTTTGCTAATTTTAGAGGTCAGATGAGTGAGATATGGCCTTTTGAAGTTAGGCCGTCCAGTTAAGGAAAGTCAAAACCGGGTTTTAGAGGGGTATTTTGGTCTTTTCCTTACCAAATCAGATTTAATTCATTTTTAGTAATAATTTAGGGGTCTAATCTGATTAGGTTCAGTTTTATAATCCTAAAATTAACCTAGGGTATTAGTTGAGAGTTCAAGAAGAGAGAAGAAGAGCAAAGAGGAGATGATCTAGCGTTTGTCAAGATTCTTGTGTCTTGATGCGGATTTTCGCCGTGGGTTTAATCTCTAAGAGGTATGTAAGCTTCCATAGTGTTGGGTTCTTTCACCCACACACCAATCATGATTTATTCAGCGTAATTTCGTTCTTGAAATTTAAAGATTAGAGTTCTTGATGAGTTCTTGATAAGTGTTCTTGAAGTTTCATTAAGTTTTAAAGTAAGATTCTGCTTAGGTCAACTTTAAACGACCATATCTCTTAGAATATTAAGAGTTACGTGAGCCATAACCTATCCA
>JAJOOS010080637.1:0-20349 GCA_029582725.1 Solanum chiquidenum | reverse complement strand
TAATTCTAGTTAGAATTTTGATAGTATTAATTTTCTTGTCTTCATTACAAATTAATCCTTCAAATGACTTATAGTTTTCATTAAAAAGTTCTATTTCTTCTTCTGTATTTTGACTTGTTTCTGTTTCGTTTACTTTTTCTTTCCCCTTTTCTAATTCACCTATTCTTTCTTCTAAACAATCAATTCTTTTTTCTAAAACTTTTAAAGTTTGGTCTTTTGAGTCTATAGTTGACTCTATTTTAACTTTAAATATTTTGTCAATGCATTGAATACAACCTTCTATATAACAATTCATACATTTGGCCCTTCTGTCTTTACTAGGGTACCCTGTGTAATTAAAACATCGTTGACTATCTAAACCTTTTCCTTTATAAAATTGATGATCACATTGTATATTAACAATAGTTGTGTGACCCTCTATTAATTAATTGACACTTGGATAATGTGTCTATTTCTTTACCTTTTTATCATCTCTCTCCTACTCACCCTTCTTTTCATTCATTTTCTTATTTTCTTACTCCTAATAAATATTTCTTAACTTCATTTTCTTAAGATGTTGATATATTGAATAAAAAAATTAATAAACATTTTTTTATCACAATAACTAAAAACGTTTTTAGGACTGAGTATTTAAAATACTCATATCATTCAATATTTTTAATAATATCAAATTAACTCAAAAATATTTAGTGTTTTCTCAATTACTAGCACCTAAAAACACAAATTAATTCAAATTTAGTTTTCCATATTATTTTTTTAATTCTGTTTTAGTTCATATATTTATAGTCATTCTCTTAACAAAGAGTATTTGCTATTTTTCTTAATTTAAGTTATAATTTTTTAAAATACTTGATAGAAAAATGTTGGAAATATATATTATAACTGAATGTACGTAAAGACACGAAAAATGAATTCTAATAATATTAAGGTTGAATGATATTATTAATATTATATTATTATTATTATTAGTAGTAGTATTATTATTATTATTATTATTATTATTATTATTATTATTATTATTATTATAATATTAATAATAATAATATAATGAGTAGTTATTAAAAATTATATGGAACCAATTGATTCTTGAAAATAAATTAAGCATTGTAAGTATTAATTTAAAAGACTTAAATTTCGTTTTGTGACCCGTGTCACCTATATAAATTTTTAAAAAATGTTTATGAGTCCGCCACTCCCTGTCCTGTTCTGTCTCGTTGTCATTCTTATATTTAAATATGGTTATGGTGAAAGAAAAAGTATGTGTAATTTCAAAATAAGATAAAAAAATCAAAACAAAAATAATCTTATCAAATCAATTTATATGCTAAAGTAAATTAGTTTGTATTTTGAGTTAATTTGATTCTATTAAATATACTGAAAAATAAGTTTATTTTTAATGTTAACAATTTTATAAGTGTTTAAGTTATTTTAACAGAAAATGTATTTATCGATATTTTTTTTATCAAATGTATTAATTATTTAATTATGTTTTGAGAATTAGATATTTATTAGGAGTAAAAAAAAAAAGAAAAAAAAAGAGAGGTGAGTAAGAGAGAGATGGTAAAAAGGTAAAGAAGTGGACCCATTATCCAAGTGTCAATTAACTAATGGAGGGTCACACAACTATTGTTGTTTGGGCCTCTACCATTATAAAATTTTTCTATTTGCTTTATGCTTCCTTTTATATGGTAAACTCATCACCGTCCGATAGAATTAACATAGCCTAGCGATTGATTATAGATTTTAAAATTTTATTTTTAAAATATTTTTATCTAATCGTGAAATTTGATTTTGAAGCTTGGATTCTTGAGATTTTCACTCACAATTTTTTAATTATGTTAACCAAACACAACTTCAAATTTTGATTTCAAATCTATGGCTGAACGAAGCTGAAGGAAATAACTATCCATCATACCTATTGATCATCAAAGCGTGAACCCGAGCCCTTCCCACCTGAGGCTACCTACCTTAAGATAAGACGGTTCCTTCCCTCAGATCAACAAATAAATCGCTAACTGCATTGAATAAAATAGCAATTTCTAATCCAAATTTTGAACCTGATTCACGCTTGAAAACAACAATTCTTATTCTAATTCGTACATAAAATCGCGTATATATATTTTAAAATTTATCCTTCTTCAAAGAAATAAAAGAAAAATCATCATTTGATCAATAAGCTGAAACTTCTGAAAATTCATCATTTGACCAAGTAAATGGTCAACAAACTTATCACATTAAATTATAAAATAAATATATTAATGGCGTAATGCAGTTCCTGCGTAGGAAGGATATATAACAGGAAAATTGTAACCCATTTGGTTTTTATTAACACCAACTCTCTTTTTAAACTTTAGTTTAATGAAGTCAAACATTTAGGATTTAAGTTTTTGTTGGTTGCATAAAATATAATAAAAACGAAGAGTAAAAGGTCAATTAACTATAAAACGTAAAATTGCATTGCTTTTGACTCCGCTTGATAAAATCTTTAAAAATTGACCTTAACTTAAAATAACTAATTGGGTAAAACTTTTGTTGCTAATCAAGTATAAGTTGTAGCTAGTTATATTCAATTGTAGTTTTTAAACAATAATTTAACAACGTAACATATGTTTTCAGTTAAAGAATGTACAATATTAAAATGTGGATTATAAGAATAATTCTTACAAACAATAATTCTTTAAAGACTCATTTGTTCGTTCATATATTTCAGTTTCAGAAGATGAGGCAAAAATATATATCACTAATAAGTTGGGTCCAACCCAATATTTAAAAGGACATAATTTCCATAATAAAACAAAATAAGTGTTTGACTTTCACTTCATCAGTGCAAGTTGAAGTATAGAGAAAATATCTATCAAGATAAAAATTAGATTAAGAAAAATGAAGTAAGCAATTTACAAAAAAAAAAAGGTACTACTTTATTCTATTTCTAGTTCTAATTTTTGTTTTGTAATCAAACACTTACCGTGAACAAAAGTAGAAAGAGCAAAGAAAATAATGAAAGATTGTACGATTATATTCAGGATTTATAATTTATTATGATTTTTTTAATGATAATTTTATAATATATATCTGAATTTTCAATTATTTTTTTATGAATACTTAATGAATATATCAAGTCTAAACAAAATTTATTTAATTTAAGCAAATTTATAATCAACGTCATAGATTCACTCTCATGCAACTTCTTGAAATAACTAGACCATCCAACTCAAATCAGATATTTTTTTCATCAAATGATTGAAGAGGAAAAAAAGATTCCTTTTTTTTTTAAAAAAAAAAAGAAATTCTTTTAAATTAGTAAATCTACATTATTATTTTTTTGTCTTTTGACAGCAAGTGTTCACACATCTTTTTGATTTATTGTATTGACTGGAGATAAATCTTCATTAATTGATTATAGTGTCTAGTAAATGATTAAAAAGGGAGATCCAATAAAGTCTTTCTTTAATAAAAGGACCTTTTATTAATTATTATCCAAAGAAAAGGCAAAATTAATGATGTATGATTCCATTACATAAAGAATGAGATCAAATAGGTAGCTTTTCAGCTGTATAATGTGCTGTGTGTTGGGAGGATTTTATTGGACTATATATACATATTGACATTTTAAAAAAATTAATGTGGACATGAATGCAATTTTATTGTGTAAATTTCATATATATAGTAGATCTAATTATTGATAGGTATTTTTATGTGAAGAATTCCAAATTGCCACATGAAAAGCATATTATATAATTAAGTGGAAGGTATAAACTGAACTTTATATTGAAGAAGATATTACAAAGGCTTAGTGTGTTCCTTGCTTTTTAAAAGAAGCTGTTATATTCTCTCATTGTTAATGTTAATTTTAGTACAATATGAGAATAATTACTTTTTTCATGTTTCTATTATTCTCTTTATTCAAAAGTTTCTATTATATAGGATGAGAAAATGTTTTTTTAAAAAAATATATTCGTTATAAGGTCCATCATCGGTTAGCTAGTCTGATCAATTTAGATTCATAGCACGTTAAACTTTATTAAAGAGGAAGTGCTCTCTACTTAGATTTCTCCATTCTCAAAACTTGAGCCCGAGAACTTCAATTAAGGATGAAAGAATATATCTCATTCATCCGACTACACCCCTTGATATTTCTTTTTTCTTCTTTATATATACAGTTGAGTGTGGACAATCTAGAATCTCTCAAGAACTTCAATCAAGGATGGAAAAATCTAATTCATCCGACTACACCTCTTGATGTTTCTTTTTTCTTCTTTATATAAATAACTGATCAATTTTTAATCAAGTGCGTCAAATTTTTCACCCCTATTTAAACTTTTGAGCCCTTCATCTGAATCGAGACCCGGCCCGACGATTTTCTTATAACATAAGTGTCAACAAATAATATTATGTCAAATTTAAAATATATAAACTTAAATAACCTAGTTTTACTTAAAAATTTACTAGTTCAGGTGTCCTGATTTTTCCTATTAATTAGCCCATAAAAGAAGAAACCTATGACTACACATTATCTTTAACAAACTTTCTTAATGCAGGATGCAGATCATTCAAGTAGTACTCGTTGAATGCTCGATAGAGTTGGATTGGAAGAGTCAGGATTCGTTGGAGGATCTATTTTAGACTTACCTGACGATCACTGATTTATTTATACTATTTTAAATAAAATTAGAATAAATGCGAAAGTAGAATATACTTAGGTTTTGTCGCTGGACAGAATAGATAATTCTAGAATAAAATTTAGTACGGTTTTATTTTTTGTCTGAGTCACTAAAGTCCAAGATAAGTTAAGTTATATCAGGATTCAAAAATATATCGAAATAAGTTATCTCGGTCAAATGGTGAAATAATAGTATTAATATTAGTTATTTAGGGATAGAACAATAAAAATGATAAAAATCACCCCTAAGGTCTCTCAAACATTTTCTCTACTAAATATGATGATAAATATTTTTGTAAACAAACAGTTTCTAAATTATGTAATGTATGTTATTTTTAATACAACAAACTAAAACATCAATACAAAACAATAATAAATAATTAATCCCAATATAAACTTTCCTCCTTGAAGTAGTAATTTTTTACTGATTAAATGATTGACTCTAAAAAGTGAAATTAAATATGTCTACTATCTTAATACAGATGGAGTATATCTTTAGCTGGTCAAACCCGCAAAAGATATTTGAAATTCCATTGATTAAAAAATAAGTTCATAGTAATTACATAAAATAAATTAAAACATAAATAAAAATTACACTTTGAAGAAGGGAGCTGATTATTTGCTTTGGGCGTACTGTAGGGTGTGCGTACTTTATACTATCGAATTATCGTATTGAAATTAAATTTTTATTATCACGTATTTAAAATTATAAAAAATATATTTATTTTGGGTTAAATTGTATATTCAATTAAATACTAGTGAATGAAATGTAAAGGAGGAAGTACATTAAAAGCTTACATTTTTTTGAATTCTGAAATTCAAACAACTCTTTTTTTTAAAAAAAATTACAAAAATATATTTTAAATTATTAGTTATTTTTATTTATTATACTGTTTGCATAGGTTTGAAATGGAGTATATACTTTTTATTTATAAAAGTTTAAAAATTATAGTAATATTTTGAAGGAGAAGATAGGTAATCTAACTGGTCTTAAAAAAATTGGCATCCATTAACTAGTCCGATTAATTTAGATTTGTATCGTAATAAACTTTATTAAAGAGGAAGTGCTCTCAATTTAGATTTCTCCATTTTCAAAATTTGAACTCGAGAACTTTAATTAAGGATGAAAGAATATATTCCATTCTTCCGACTACACCCCTTGGTGTTTCTTTTTTCTTCCGTATATATGATGGTCAATCTAGGCGTTCTCGAGAACTCCAATTAAGGATGGAAGTATGTTTTTCATCTGACTACACCCTTTAATATTTCTTTTTCTTCATTATATAATTAACTCAACATTGAATCAAATGCACCATTAATTTTTTTATAACATAAATATCAGTGTATATTGTTATATATCAAGTATATATAAAATATAGAAGAAATTACGAATTCACGTGCCCAATATATTGTTGCTTGTTAATTCGCCCATTTAGAAGAAACCATGAATACTCTTTATCTTCAACAAACTTTTTTAATGCGATGTAGAACATTCAAGTAGTACTTTTTAGTTTTTACCCAATTTATATAACTCAAAATGGGTACGGACCTACTTATACTATTTTTAAATAAAAATTGGAACAATTATGAAAGTAAGATATAATTACTGGTCGTATGTATGCTGGACAAGCATAAATAGGTTTAGAATAAAAATTTAATATTGTTTTATTTTGAGTTAGTGAATTTCAAGATAAATTATATCAGAATTATTAATTAGTATCAAAATAAGTTATTCCTATCGATTAGTTATTTATAGATAAAATAATAAAAATAACAAAAATTATCCCTAAAATCTATCGAACCTTTTCTCCACTAAATAAGATAGAGATTACTTTTATAAATAAACAATTTTAAAATTATATAATACATATTATCTTTTAATATAAAATCAAATATCGAAAAAATAATACGTAAACATAATTTTTTTCTCCTTAAAGAAATAAAATTTACTAAATTGACTCTAAAATGTGAAATTAAATATGTTAAGTATCTTTAAATAGATGGAGTATATCTTTTAAGTGGATAAGATTTCAAACCGGCCAAAGGATATTGGAAATTTTGGAGGGTGATTATCCACACGGATGACCCGGGATCGATTTCCGCTCAATGCCTTCTGAGTCGAGCATGTCGCATAGGGCTTGTCTAGTGCGGTTTACATCCCCTGTGTGGTTTTACATAGTGGGGGGTTTACCCAGTGCGCCAAAGTGCTCATCACAGAGTGCTCACCCGAAGGACAGAGGCTGTGACAGAGGTTGTAGCGACTGCGGGTTATCCTGGGGTTCCAAAAAAAAATAAAAAATCCATGATAGTTACATTTTACATAAAAAAAATTACATTTTGAAGAAGGGAGCTGATCAGTTGCTTTGGTCGAAGTAGGGGGTGTGCATACTTGATAAGTATCGAATTAAATACTCTCTTCATTCCTATTTATACGTCGTTCTTACTAAAAATATATGTTCCTTTATACTATTGTTATTTCATAAAATTGATGCATAAATGACATTATTCTTTCTATTTTACCTTGAGATATACTATCTCTGTCCACTTTTAATTGTCATAGTTTCCTTTTATAGAGTCAAACAATAATAACTTTGACTAACATTTTACGATGTATTTTTTCATCATATTGATATGCAAAAAAAATGGAATTTATAGTACTCTTCGTATAGTTTTTGAATATCTAAATTTTTTGTTTAAAATATCGAATTAATGTAATCTAATTTAACTTTGAAAATTAGCCAAATTGACTTTCAAAAAGCGAAACATTACAATTAAAAGTGGACATATGGAGTATTAACCTTGAAAGTATGAATTTGAATAACATAGAAAAACTACATGATTAATTCATGTTCATGGGTCAATTAATTTATCAAAATAAATTAATTTATGTTCATTTATTGAAAACTTGACTTTAAGAGAATACTAAATAAAGTTATAATGGTAAACTTACGAGAAAATGCCATATATAGTCAAATTTCTCAACGTAAAATAAAATGAATAGAATAATAAAATCAATCTATTTTAAAAAAAAGTTGCAAATCTACCATTTAATAAATCTCAATTTCTGAAAAATTAAACAAATTCGCTTCAATAAAGTCGCTAGAGTACAAATTTTGAATTCAACGTGTAATAATTTTTTTTGTAATAAAATTTAGCATATTTAAGTCATTAGTAGCAATGATATGCTTCATTTTATCGTATGTTGAATTAAATTATGACATATACTTTTTTTCTTCGTGAATTTTATTTAGGATCATCGATATTAAGGTTACTTGCAAAGGATAATTTGAAGTAAAAACAGGGGAGAGTGAAACAATTGAAAAAATGGCTAAAGAATTTAATTTCTCGAGACATGAATTATTGTTAATATAAACCTAAGTTATTTGTATAAAAAATAGACAGAAATCAAATTTGATAAGTTTTTAAATATATTTAAGGGACTAAAACCGATAAATGTATAGTTAAGAGACTAAAACCGATAAATGTATAGTTAAGGGATCAAATCTGATAAGTTTTTAAATAGTTGAAGGAATAAATTCGAAAAAAATATAGTTATAGGACCATTTTAGACCTACTCTTATAATTGAAGAGTTATTTATGACATTTTCTCGTAAACTTACTTAATTTTTCAAATAAGGTGAAATATGAAATGATAACATAATAATAGAAATGAAAGTAGTCTTAGTGAGTGAAATGTAATGGAGGAAGTGCATAAAAAGTTTTACTTTTTTCCAAATTGAAATTCAGACAACTCTTTTTTTAATATATTTTAAATTATGAATTATTTTTATTTACTATACTATTTATATAAATTTCAAATATATAAATTTTATGCTCAACCATCAAAATTAAACTATTTAACTTCATACAAATTAGAGTATAGTATTTTGAAAGAAATTAACTTATATTCATTGACAGTGGACACAAAAATTGTACTATCAGTTCATTTTTAAAAATACTTATTTTTATTAATTTAATTATTATATTTTCATATTTAAAGATTAATGATTTTTCAGTTTCCCTTTTTCAATTTTTTTTAAAACATGTTCATTAGGTCTAAGATTTATTTCTTGAAATAACGTTCAACTATTTTTGTTATTATTGACATTGAGTATTATTTAAATAAATTGAAGTACATGTGATGTTGTATGGATCAAAGTTTGTTTTCTATTAATTTTGTATTATTTACAATTAATTTTTGTATTGTTGATTGAATTGATGCAATAGAAGCACCTATCCAAAAATATTTTTTATATTACTAAGAAGACTTAATAAGTTATGAATATATTTTTTATGAGATTAATTAGTCTAGATTTTAAAAAGAAAAAAATAGTAAAAAATTACCATTGATGATTATCTCAATTGGCTTCAATGGCATTGATAGAGAATGAGGTGGAAATAATGAGGACAAAAAACTGATAAAAGAATCCTTCTTACTATTAAAGATCTATAATTTCGATCATGAAAAAACTTACTACAAAATAAATTTATATAGCAAGAGTCGAACCCGAAACATCCGATTAAGACACGAGCCCTAGTAGTAGCTTGTCCATTGAAATTTGGAGGACAGTAAAAAGCCCTTCTTTGCTGTAAAGCTCCGAGAGGTTGCCTCCGCCGATTTGCACAGAGAATTCATCCGCCACATTGACAGCCGTTCAATTTGGGGCAAGAAAAGGAGGTGATTTTATAATCTAGGTCTAATTGCTTTATGTTAAAATCTTAAATATGCAATTACTTTTGTGTTCTTAGGTCCTGGGTTTATCGACCCAATTGAATTTGTTTTCTTCTTTTACTATAATTTAAGAGGATTATTGTTAGAGTTTGAACTCGATTAGCTTTATGAAGTCTGAAAGATTGCATCTTTTTCCTCATTTAATGACTATTACTTGATGTTTTACCTATTGTTGATCATGAATTTGTTAGGTTGCGTTTTTTCTGGGTCCAATTTACGTTACTCTGGCTTTGAGTTTTGCCCGGATATGGAGGGCAAAAAGGGACACTAATCTGCTGTGTTTTGATTATATTTGCTGGTAGGGTATCCTAATTTCATCCTGGTAAAATATGATAAGCCTCTGCTAAGCTTCCTAGATTTAGTGATGGATTGATTAAGGATTATTATAAAGGGTTTCTATTTTAATATATTTGTGATGAATAAGTGTGTTTTAATAATGTTTGTGTCAAAGGAATGATGAACATGGGAGGAAGAAGATTGCTAATGTTTTCTTCAAAGAAAAATGGAGAGAAATTACTTAATCAGCGGCAATGGTTCTTCCGTACAATAGAATGGATGTATCATGTGTGAAATGTATTCTTAATTAGAATACATGTATTTGACGTTTGTGTTGTTCCAAATCTTCAGATATATAACTATTGGAATTTAGATCCCTCTAAGTGACTGTCTTGCTTCAAAAGCTTAGTGCTTCTGTGCAATGCTCTTTTTGGATTGAGTTCAATTCCTTTTTGATTTTTGATTTTTTTTTTTATGATAGAGTCATTCAAGGCTAAGTTTGCACCAAAAAATTGAAGTCGTTTCGTTGAAATACTTGATGTTCAAACAGTCAAATCTTCTCTTAGATTTGTTAAATTTGAGTAGAGAGCTTGTAAAAAGGACAGCATCTTTGGAGGAAATCTCCTTGTAATATGACCATTCAATTTCGTTAACTGCCACCAGAGATAGTTCCGGTCAAATATTGACTTTAACTTGTAGTTGTTAATGTAGGCTCATTCAATCTGGGACTTTGATATTATGCCTGCAAGTCTGGCTTTATAAGTAATTTTAGTCTTTGGATTGACAAATGAATTTTCCTTGCTCAATTTTGAGAAAACTAAAACCTGTGTCTATTGTAGATTGACTTTGAATGTAGAACATTGACTTTCTTATCGCGAAGATCTCACTGAAATTACTGATGAAAAGGATCTAATGAAACATCCCTCCATTATTGACTTAATACTTATTTACTCGAATCATAGTAGGTCATTGTTTTTAAGTCGATAAAGGGATATTTCTGTTGAATGTCAAAGGATATATTAGTTGGTTGGACGTAGGAATCATATGACTTTGTGGATGTTTTAGTAAGAAGCTGCTGTAGCCTGTGGAACCTTTCTTTTTTTCTACATCCAACCACAAAATATGATATAGTGGTAGGAATATCAACTATAATGACTTACAAATTTACTTGTAATTGTGCTATGTTCTTCTGGTTATGTTAGGAGACTTGTTGCTTGGCTGGGCATCATAATGCCCGTCATTTTGATGGTCTATACATTAAGTGTTATTCTTTGAGTCTAAAGTCAAAACTGCCAATACCTGCCAGAATTGATGATAAAAGATAATCTTGAAAGAAAAAAAGCCTCAAAAACAGTCACCTTGGTACAGTTTTCTCATCTTGAATTAGAGGATAATGGAATTATCTTGCTTAATTAAAACTGTAAAATGTATGGAGAAGGAAGAACAAATGAAGGACAAAGCTTTAGACATGGACAGAGATTCTTCAGCACGACCCTATATTCAGTCTTGCAAATTGTTTTGTAGAATGAGAAAAAATGATGTTTTTGGTGTCCAATTTATTTAAAAATAAATTATGTGCCATGCTGTGTCGGTGCTCTGTATATTGGGATGTCTGGAACTTCAGTATTCTCTATATCATTCATTGGGTTCTTATTTGTTGATAGTACTACCTCAACAATTTTTCCCTCTATATTATCTTTGAGAGTGTAAGAAATTGATAATGTTGGTAAGTGGTTTTCATGTTACCTGGGATTCATGTTTTGTTACTTTGGTGCTTAGTGTTTGGAGGTTATGATCATCAGTGCTTCTCTCTTAACTGTCTGATGCTAGCATTGGCATTATTCTCGTCCGGAATTTATTGTAGTAATCTGACCTTTTTATTAATTCCTGAGTGGATCTTCCCTACCTCCCTCTGCCCCACCAACACCCCAAAGATATTGTGGATGATAACCAGAACTTAATGGGATATTACCTCAGACTGCATATATGAATTACCAATTATCTTTTCAGGGTTCTTTTGTTTTTATGTGTGAGATCGGTTAGGGAGATTGCATAAGTTAGAATCTAGAAGTTGGATTCTATTATTCCTGTGGATTATACAACTGCAGTTTTCTTTCAGACTCCACCCTTCTGATATCAATAGCTGTTTATCCTTGTAGATCAATTATAGAGATATGCAAGACCAGAGAGGACTGGAGGAAGCTTCAGCTCCTAAATTGCGGAAAAAGAAAACATCACAACCAAAGGCTCCAGTGTTGCAAAAAGAAGGGAATAAGGCAAAAAGGATGCAAGATGTGCGCGCAATGCCAATTCAAAATGGGTTAACACCTACCAAAAGAGTCCCACCAAACGAAGTTTCCCCATTATTCCAATATGCTGAGAAATCAACACCTGAATTCTCGCCAGATGCTTCCACTTCTGGAAAAGAATATCGGGCATTAAGGAGAAAGTATCTATTGGTGGAAGAAGAAAGTTTTGGTCTGAATAAAGAATTGAGAGAAGCCGAAGATGAGATCAAGGCCCTTGAAGACGAGAAGCTAACACTCCTTGATGATCTTGTTGTGTTAGAAGGCCTGGTTGATCCTTCAGATATTCAATCCCAAGGCCAGAGATTATGATGGTTTATTTAAAATGTGTTTTTTCAGTAAACTGGGGATATATACAGAATTGTGTACAACAATCCAACTTCTGTTAGCATAAAGTTGAGATTGTAACGATGCATTATATAACATCAACTGGTTGTTTATTGCACAATTACCAAATCTAAACTTCCTCCCAGCCCCTCCTTAGTCTTATTCAAACTGCATGTTGGATCAGTTGGAAGTCACAAGACTTGTACTTACCAGAGTGTGTGAAGAAAACTGCATTTTGTTTGTTTCTTCGGTTTTATAATACCAACATGATAAGATATTCCATTAAAGAATGAACTACTAGTACATGTAGAAGCAGAGACACAGAGAGATGCCAATCCATAATGCAATTACTAGACAAGTAAAAGAATTTGCAGTATGCCTATGAGTAAGCTGACTAGTTGCAAGAACCAAAACTCAAAACTAGGGACAAATAGAATAAAGAATTACTAATTATTTGTATTCTGCTACTAATTACATGTATTCTACTAAGAATTTTGTGTTGGCTTCATGCAACCATTTTCAGCAGCTACTGTGTGTAATATCTTGTTACTTCCCTTATATAACACAAATAAATAGCACTGCAGCTGAACTATACCATGGTACCCATGTTGGAATGTGCCACTCTGACAACAAGTGGAGATGTTACCCATGTTCTTTTGTTCCTCCATGACAAGGACCCAAAGACATATCCCTGTGTAGGTGCAGCCACTTTGAAAGTCACTGTGAAATTCATCTTCTGGTAATATCTAGTGAAGGCTAATCTTCGCGGTACCACAGTAACATTGACACCTTTTGGTGCAAATATGACTGCCTTGTAAGTACTCCTTGATTTTCCCACATTTGTGACAGTTCGAGTTACTGAATATTTGTTTCTGAGGTTTGGTACTGTGATGGAGGGATAATTTAGTTCGTTTGGCGATGCAAAGGTTTGATCACACGTTCTGTTGTCCCTTGTAATTAGATGCAGAGATTTCTCGTCATAACCAATTGAACAAAGAAATGCTCTGTAATCTTCTGGTTGTGCATCATATATCAGACCAGGATCGAGGACTTTCGTGGGGTTAACAAATCCAGAACCAAAATCGAATGGATTAGCCCTCTTCCCTTCAGGATCTACTATTATGGGTTTGTGATGCATATCTAATAGTTTGGCTGCATTAACATTCATGACATTAGATTATTCTGTTATAGTTAAATTCACTTTATACACAACCAGTTTTTTAAGATACAAAGCTCAAATAAAACCATTAGTATTTTTAAGATAATATGCTCAAACAAAACCAAATCTTGATCCCCTCACCCTTTTCTTTCTTTAAAGCAAACCTCAGACTCAAGAGTTGCATAGTTAGACTATGTAAGTCATCTAGTTTACCTGTTGTCATGATTGCAGATTTGATTGCAGAGGGAGACCATGATGGATGCACGGCTTTTAACAAGGCAACAACTCCTGATATGTGAGGGCAAGCCATGGAAGTTCCAGAGAGTATGTTGAAGTTCAACCTAGACATTGCTGGGGACCATGCTGCCAGGATATTTAATCCCGGAGCAGTAATATCAGGCTACAAGGCAAATCAGCAGGTATATTACTTGCAAGAAAAATTCTCAAATAAAGTAGGTACAAAGAGAAAGAACTAATCTAAAACCACATTGAAGATCCTGGAAGGAAATCTCAGGATGCAACATAAGACTTTGTTGGTCTAAATGATAAAAGCAAAGAGGGATCGATGTTGAAAACAAGTAGCAGTTGAAAGACAAGTTTCTAAAATTCGATACTATTTTAAGCAAATAAATTACCTTCAAAATTTCTGGTGTTAGAGAATTAGGACCTCTTGAAGAAAATGCTGTTACTCGAGGAGCAGGTTGAGCTCCCAAAACAGTTTTAGCAGAGAGAATCCTTGCCGTAGGGAGGCTGTTAATATAAAAAAGATGAGATTATTGCTAATAATATCAAAGAACAATAAAACAAACATCAACAGCCACTAAGAAGGAAGTGAACCGTGTATTATTAATGTAAGCTAGGATCTTGTTTCCAATCTTTTTCCCAACAGTTGCTGCTGGAATGGTGAAGGGGATAGCCACACCCTTGTCTGCTTCATCAATAAGGATCATTCCAACTCCACCAGCTTGTTTAACTATATTGCTTTTCTCCAGCTTTGACTCACTTGAGCTTCCAGCATGTCGACACACAAGAACCTTCCCTTTGGCCTTAGTTCTATTCAAAGAACTATCTAAGCAATAACTAGTGGATAAGATAGGAAGGAAAAAGTACTTTAATATAATTTTCAATGCATACATATCTACATTTAACAAACAGTTAAGTACCTTCTGCTTCACCTGGATTGATAGGGAGTGAAGTATCCAGCATAAGCTTCAGAAGCAGGTATGATCCTTGCAGATGTATTCATTTGAGATAAGCTAAGACTTTCACCCTTCCAAATATCCAGAGCATAATGAGGAGATAGAAGTTGAATATTACTTAACATATAAACTAATCGAAAAGTGCGATTACCATGAGTTGAACCCTATTTCCAAGTAAAATATCAGACGTAAAATCTCTGTCGGTTGAACTGGCTGCAACTGTGATCATCCAAGGAGCTAAATTTGTGGCTGAACCAGAGGTTCCTTCATTTCCAACGGAGGCCACCACAAGTATCCCACGGCTAACAGCATGAAATGACCCCACAGAAATTGCATCACTAAAATAATCTCCTTGGGGAGCATCTGGGCCCAAAGATAGAGAAATGACATGAACCCCATCTCTAATTGCATCATCAAATGCTGCCAACAAATCAACATCATAGCAACCAGAACTCCAACAGGTTTTGTACACTGCTATCCTGGCCATTGGGGCACCACCTCTGGCTCCTCCAGATGCCAAACCGTTGTAATTCATATCAGCTACGTAACGCCCAGCAGCAGTTGAAGCTGTATGACTTCCATGACCAGTACTGTCCCTGGCAGACTTGAACATGGTCTTTCCATCATCTTCTTCAGCTGCATAGCCACTCATATAATATCTTGCCCCAATTATTTTCCTATATAAGACAAAATTCTTTTTGGACTTATCATCTATATAACAAAACATTAAACTGCAAGAAATGGTTGACAAATAAAAGAAACCTGTTGCATATTGAGGCATTGAATGCCTCCCCTGATTGGCATTGTCCTTTCCATCCAGCTGGCACTGGAGGCATGTTGGTGTCCCTAAAACTTGGAGATTCAGGCCAAATTCCTGTTTCAGTAAATGTCTTAAGAGCTTAACCTCAAGATCTAATTAGTTCGAAAAAAACAAGGAAGTTGGGGACCAGGCAAAAGATAAGCTGATAAGGTTGTGAACAGATAGATGACTTTACTCCATTTACATTCACAAGCAGTTCAACAAATGCAAAGAAGAAACTGGGAAGATGAGAAATTGAATAAACTTGGGCTAAAGAAAATCTAAGCAAACATATCCCATCATTCTCAAATGATTGAAACAAGAATTGATTGATGCGCGATAAAACTTATCCTACAGACATACAATAGATGAAAAGGGAACAGAGTACTAAAGGAACTGCTTTCCCCAGGTTCAATCATATGTACCTAAATGACAAACTTAGCACTTTTTCAAAGTCATGTTATTGTACTCTTCTTAAGAAACGTAACTAGTGACAAGAGCCTTTTAAGATAACTTTGAGCTAGTTGAACAGAGAAATGATCACCTGTATCAATGAAACCAATGATTACATTAACTTGGTTCTTGGTGGAAAAACCTGGGATTTCCATTGTTTCATCTTCACTGAGCCCCATAAAATCCCATGAATGAGTTGTATGCAGGTTCCTCTTAGTATTTGGAAATACAGATACCACACCAGGCATTTCTGTTTTGTTTCAACATTCAAATAGTGGACTGAGTGCAAACCATCAAAGTAGGTAATCAACAGTAACATAAAACATTAGGTAAAAGCCTCACTAGATATTTCAGAAGCCTGTTTCTCAGTCAACTTGGCTGCAAAGCCTTTAAAACCATGTCTATAACTGTATACATGAGAAGTCTTGGCTTGTTCAACACTGTAAAGGTTATTAACCACTTCAGTTTTTTTTGCCAAAAACAGACAAAAAGGGGGGAAACAAACTCATAGCTAAAAGTACCAAGAACTTACTTTCCTCCATGAATATCAGTAAGCATTTGATGGTTTTGCCTCAAAATCTCATCTTGGTGCTCATCACTATCTTTGCTTCCCATGTACACCACATATAACTAAACAAAGAAAAAACACAACTTTACTAACTATTCATCATTCAAATAAAAACCCATGTCCCCATAGTTGATACAGAGCCAAACTTACCTTGGAAGAAAAGCAGAGACTAATTTCTCCAAGAAAAACACAAAGAAAGAGTAAAAAAAGAGTCTTTTTTGAAACACCCATCTCCTAGCTTGATGTATGAGGCTAGTAAAAGAATGTATTATCAACTACAAACAGGAAAAAAGATGAGGTTTTTATAGCAGAACAAGACACATAGAGAGAGAGAGAATGATTTGAAAATAAAGAGGAGAGGGAGAGAGAAAAGAGGGAAAGATTATTCAGTGTCACAGGTATACTGTGGTAATAGTAGTAGACAAGTATATTTCCATTAACTCGTTCAGTACAGTAGTACGCGAGATAAAGTGAGATATTCCGTATTATCTTATTTGATTTCCTAGATAATTTTGAAATAACTTTTTTCGCAAACCAAACAATTGCTTAGAGAAACTTGTTTAGTGAGACAAAAGAAAATGGAAACGTGAAGACTGGAGAAAAGTGGTGAAAAATGGTTTCTTTGCTTTTAACTGAACCAAGCACGAGGGAGGCCACTAGAGCAACAGTTAGTGAGTATTCAGTAGGCCGTTAAAAAGGGTAATTATTCGATTCTTGTGTTGTGTGGAGTAATTATATTTTAGTGGTACGTGCTATTATGTGAAAAGAAAATGCTATTTTTTTTTTATATTCAGTATATCTATATTGAATTTAGATTAAATTTAATTTGGACAAGAAAGTCTTATATTGAGGTGTAAAATGTTTTATAATAAAGACGACTTCCTATCAAAGGAGGCTCAAATTCAAAATCTCTAATTAAAAATAATAATAAATATTTATCACTCTACTATAATCATCGACGAAAACGTAATTATTATATGTGATGGATGCTGAACAAAGGAATATTGTAGGAAAGTACTGCTACTACTAGGATATGGTCACTAGAATATTTATCCCCCAAATTTCCTTTCATCATTTTGCCTATTCACCCATGTGAATTCTTTCACACATGCTAGGAATGAAAATTACTGGTTCGCTCCGTTTCAGTTTATTTGATATCGTTTGACTTTATACGCTATTTTAGAAGAAAGAGGAGTCTTTTGAAAAATTTATAGTCTAAAAAAATACTTCCTGACCTACTCCTCCGTCCAAAATAAGTATCACTTTTTAATAATTTAAGAAATTAATAAATATAATATGTAGTTTACAAAATTACTCTTACTTAAAAAAAGTCTTTTGAAAATTATTAAGAAGACAAGAATTGCTCGGATAATAATCATTTTCATTTTAATCATGTGGTTGTGGGTTCGAATAATTTTTTTCTTAAATTTCTAATATAACACTTATTTTGAAATAAATAATCAAAATAAATATTTTTTGTTAGATGATACTAGTTATTTTGGATGAGATACATTTCATTAATGCTAATGTAATAACTAAATTGTTTTTAATTATAAGAAGAAGAAAAATTTAGACGAAATAAAAGGAGAAGTGGATCAGACAAATCTAGACAAAGGATAGAGGGGCAATTATTTTGGATATATTTTTGTTACATTTTTCTGTGTTTGACTGACTAAATATATACCTAGTAAATTCAATTTTTTATTGGACTACGCTTTACATGGAAAAAACCCAAAAAGGAAACAAAAAAGGGACACTTTCTTATGTTTAACCCTTCATATTTTAATTTTTAAAGGCATTATTATTATTATTATTATTATTATTAAGGTTACCTGTCATATTTTGGTCTACTTAATTTAAATAAATACCTTTATGGTTCATTTAATTTGAAGATAAATTAATGTAAATTAATTATTTTGATATTATTTTTTATCGACAATTTAATTTGTTGGGTAAAAATAAGTAAAACAAGCCACAGATTTTATTTAGAAAACTAGGAGTATAATTTGTGTCACGGGAAATGGTACATTTATTGGTCAATGGTCAACTTGCCAGATAAAATCTTTATAATTCAGATTATTTTTACTTCTTATTTCAGGTTTTATTAAGCTCGCCGTAGATTTTGGTAACAATATTTTTTTAAAAAAATATTACTCCATTATTTATGAAATTTGGTTAGTTTTTAAAAATCTTAACTTCAAAAAGATTTCAAATTCCAAAAAACAGATCCAGACCAATTTTGGATGAAATTTCACACAAAGTTTAATTGATTTTAAAAAAAATTTAATTGTATGTCCAAAATACACATTAAGCTCCAAAAATTGTTTTTTTAAACATAATTTTAAATTACTTATTTTCAAGTTGAACTAAATCTATAGTCAAATACTAACATAAATGATATAATATATCATCCAAATGATCAAAGAGTTCCTAGCAAGCTAAGCAAAAATGTTTCCCAATTAGTGTAGTGGTTCAAGTTTTATATCAAAAAACTTGCTTGGGAAGAACAAGAAAAAAGGAGAGAATTGTTCTTCACACTTTTTGACTTTTGGTTGAACAAAATCATAAGGGACAACAAATGTGAGTTGGAAATCATGAGGTCGGATTTAGATTTCTAGATATATATTTTTCATCTGATCAAGCATTCGTGAATAAAATATTTAATATCTATGAAATTAATCGAGATATATGCAAACTGACCTGCATGCAGTATAAATAAAAAAAATGAGGGCTCTATAAGGATATTGTAATAATTGTTGATGATGAAAAGTTCAGGTTATTCATTATCATATATATTACCAAAAATGTCATAATTATTCACCATTAACACCAATTATAGCAGTCATCAAAATTTGGTAGTTAATTCTATATTAGTTTTAGCTAGTAATACAACTTTTTCATCATTTCGTAAAGGAATAAAGCTTGGGTGCAAGCAATTATATTCAACCATAGGAAAATCTTAAGAGATATAATTTTCCATATATATTCAGTACAATTAATGATGAGATATAAATAAATAAATAATCATAGGTGCCTTGTGAATTATGATAAAGTAGTTCAAGACTCGTGTTAGTCAGTTTTTTTTTTTTAAAACACTTTTTTGTTAAAGAAAAATGGTCAAATTTGTCCCTTTTTATTATTACGAGAAAAAGATCAATTTTATCTTTTGTATTATCCGTATAAAATATCACTATGTTATTTGTTGGTGATTGTATGTGCATTTTAAATTAAAATTACAGTATTAAAGTACTCATGATATATTAGTAGGCATGAAGTGAAGAAAGTGATCATTTATTTTTGTTATCACTATGACATGTTTTTTCTATTATCTCTTACTAATTATCCTACTACACCTCAAATTATTATCCATTACCTTGACGTTTGCTATAATAAAAAAATCTTACACTTAAATAAATAAAAATATTTTATTTCTTATATGGATAAGAAGTATCATGTTGTAGATGAAAAAGAACATTATATTTTGAGATTGATGTAGTGAAAAGTTGAGACAAAAATATATATTATAAGTTTCTGATCTCTAAAAATGAGAATATTGTTTTGTTAAGAAAAAAAAATGATTTTATTTGAGGAGCTTTGGGCTAAATAGCTAGTTCAGAGTTGTTTAAGTCATACGATATTGACAAGTTATTATATTCTAGAGAAGAAATAAATCAAGAGTTAGCTATGAAATGGTGAAGATTCTACTACAGTTAAATAAAGCAAAATATACATTTGCGCCTCAGCATGAAAAATATTTATTTATTTTAATTTTAATTTA
Source organism: Solanum chiquidenum (assembly GCA_029582725.1). Lineage (NCBI taxonomy): Eukaryota > Viridiplantae > Streptophyta > Magnoliopsida > Solanales > Solanaceae > Solanum > Solanum chiquidenum. The sequence goes on along the minus strand of JAJOOS010080637.1, from coordinate 92 downwards.
TTATATTTTCACCAACATTATCCAAGTGATTCAAATATATTCCTTCTTCATTAGGGATGTTCAAAACGATGACACTAACATTTTAATAAAAT
>JAJOOS010080636.1:0-14252 GCA_029582725.1 Solanum chiquidenum | reverse complement strand
AATAATTTCCTAATGCCACTTAGTTCTTTCTCTTTTCCTTTATCGGTATCTTTTTTGTTAGAACTCATATTTAATTATATGTAAAGTGTAATATAAAATTAATAATAACACAAAAATTAATGACGAAAAATAAAATATAAATATTATGAAATGAATATACCAAACGTCTGTGTTAATAGCAGACGTTATAACCGATTCTTGAAGCTTGTAGTTTGTTGTAACGTATAATTTGGAACTCCAATACTTTATAGCAAATATGAGAATTATATATATTATGATATAATATGAAAATTTAGAATTGAAATATATGTATTATGATATAATATGAGACTTAAATGGAATAAAAAATTGAGACTTAATATTGAGAGGATATAAAAAATAGATGAGAGAATAGATGATTTTGTAAGAAATAATAAGGGATAGAGGGGTATTTATAATATTAAAAATGGGTTAAAGTGTATTTATGATAACTTGAGTTAAATTAAAGTATTAAAAGTAGGGGTGGTAGTGGGTGTTGGGGAAGGGAAAAAAAGGTGAATAAATCCGTTGGGGGGGCCCACTAGCCGTTTCCCCAACGGATATAATTCAAAAAATAAAAATAAAAAATTAGGGGATCCCGCGAACCGGCCGATTCAGCTGGGCCCAAAGGGTGAACCGGCTCCTACCCGATCCCCTATCCCGAACCCCTCCCAACTCGCAAAAATGTACGAAATTGGGTCCGGCCAGCCGGTTCTCGAACCGGTCGCGGGCCGGGGCGGGCCGACCCGGTCCCCCTGCCAGTCCTACAATTAGAGGAACTAGCTCCAAATAAGAGAGATACTGAGGTAAGTACCAAAGAAAAGAAGGTGGAAGAGGTAGTAAAAAGTTTCAATGTTGAGGTACCCGTTCCCAAAAGAAATTACCACCTCCATTTCCACAAAGGCTCAAAAAGCAAAATGAAGATGAATACTTTGGTAAGTTTCTTTCTCTCCTTAAACAGATTCATATTAATCTGCCTTTGGTTGACATTTTGCAGGGTATCCCGAAGTATGCTAAATACGTGAAGGACATTGTGGCTAGCAAGAGGAGACTCACAGAGTATGAAACTGTAGCACTTACTGAAGAGTGCAGCTCTAGGATCCAAAACAGACTGCCCAAAAAGTTAAAAGATTCGGGTAGTTTTACTGTGCAGATTATAATTTGGCAAAGTGTTCATGCCCGTGGATTATGTGATTTAGGGGCGAGTATAAATCTGATGCCCTTATCATTGTATCTAAATCTTGGGTTGGGTAGTCCAAAAAGAACCACTGTTATTCTCTAACTCGCTGATAGATCCATTGCTAGGGCTGAAGGAGTGGTAGAAGATGTGTTAGTTCAAGTAGGTTCATTGATCTTTCCTGTAGATTTTGTGGTCTTAGATTTTGAACCTAATTTTAAAGTTCCATTCATTTTGGGACGTCCGTTCTTGGCCACGGGTGGGGCATTGATTGATGTAGCAGGTGGTCAACTAACTATGAGGGCGCATGATAAGGTTGAGGTATTCGATGTTTACCGCACTTTAAAATTGCCTTCTATCTATGAAGAGTTGTCTGTTATTACTATGGTTGATCAAATAGTAGAATCACAAGTAGTTGTGCCTGAAGATCTCTTAGAGAGTGTGTTAACATGTCATGAGGTAGATGGAAATACTGAGGCCCAAGAGATAGAAACATGTCTGAATTTGGCATTTGTGGAGACTCACAAGCGGAGAGTCGAGTCATTAGATCGTGAGTTAGGACCTCCACCAAAGCCTTCAATTGAAGAAGCTCCCAAGCTGGAGTTAAAAACTCTGCTTGCTCACCCAAGGTATGCATTTTTGGTTACTAATGAAACTTTGCATGTTATACTTTCTGCAGAGTTGTTTGAAATACAGGTTGATGCGGCATTGAGGATCCTAAAGAGGAGAAATAAGGCGATTGGATGGAAGATGGATGATATTCATGGGATAAGTCCGATGTTATGTATGCACATAATCTACATGGAAGAGGATCACAAACCGAGTGCACATGATCAACGTCGGCTAAATCCTTTGATGAAAGAAGTGGTGAGAAAGGAGGGGATAAAGTGGCTAGATGCTGGAATTGTGTACCCGATCTCTGATAGTAAAATGGGTAAGTTCGGTGCAATGTGTTCCCAAGAAGGGAGGTATGACTGTGGTGAGGAACGAAAAGAATGAGTTGATTCCTACTAGAACAGTGACCAGTTGGAGAATTTGTACGGATTACCAGAAACTAAATGATGCTACCCGGAAAGATCACTACCCCGTTCCCTTCATTGATCAAATGCTTGACCGACTAGAAGGGCATAAGTACTATTATTTCTTAGATGGGTATTTCGGTTACAATCAGATCTTGATTGCGCCCGAGGATCAGGAAAAGACTACGTTCACTTGTCATTATGGTACATATGCTTTCAAACGCATGTCATTCGGACTTTGCAATGCACCGGCAACTTTTCAAAGGTGTATAATGGCCATTTTTCATGATATGGTGGAAGACTTTGTAGAGGTGTTCATGGATGATTTCTCCGTCTTTGGGAAGTCTTTTGAGGTATGTCTCCGAAATCTTGATAAAGTACTTGCTAGATGTGAGGACACTAACTTAGTTCTCAATTGGGAAAAGTATAATTTTTTTGTTAGAGAAGGGATAGTGTTGGGCCACAAGGTCTCTAAGTCTGGTTTAGAGGTTGATAAGTCAAATGTAAAAGTTATTGAAAAATTGCCCCCTCCCATTTCTATAAAAGGGGTGCGTAGTTTTCTTGGTCATGTAGGCTTTTACCAGCGATACATCAAGGATTTTTCCAAAATTGCAAGACCTATGTGCAATATTTTGGAGAAGGAGGTGAAGTTTGACTTTGATAAGATGTGCTTGAAACCTTTTGAGATGTTGAAAAGGAACTTCATTGAGGCTCCCATCTTAATTGCTCCGAATTGGGGACTACCATTTGAACTCATGTGTGATGCAAGCGACGTAGTAGTGGGTGCAGTGTTGGGACAAAGAAAGAATAAAGTGTTCCACTCGATCTATTATGCAAGTAAGACCCTTGACTCTACACAAGCTAATTACACAGTGACTGAGAAGGAGATGCTAGTTCTAGTGTTCACCTTCGACAAGTTCAGATCGTATTTGGTAGGTACTAAAGTGATTGTTTTTACTGACCATGCAACTATTAGGCCCCTATTCAACAAGAAGGATGCTAAACCAAGGTTGATTCGATGGATATTGTTTCTCCAACAATTTGACCTTGAGATCAAAGATAGGAAAGGTACTAAAAATCAGATAGTGCATCACTTGTCTAGGTCGGGGGATTTTTCCCATGTTAATGAAGGTGAGCAAATTCGGGAAGAATTTCCGGATGAACAATTGATGGCATTAGATATCTCTCAAGTGTCATGGTATGTAGACATTGTGAATTTGATAGTAAGTGGAGAATATCCTCCGGGTCCAACCACCCAACAAAACAAAAAACTCAATCATGATGCTAAGTTTTATATCTGGGATGAACTGTTCTTGTTCAAACAAGGTGTGTAACGGGTAGTGACAAGATGCATTCCGGAGTATGAGGTTCAAAAAGTGCTAAAAAATTGCCATGATAGCCTATATGGAGGTCACCACGGAGGAGAGCGCACGGTGCATAAGGTACTTCAATCTGATTTCTTTTGGCCCTCATTATTTAAAGATTATATTTCTTTTATGAAAGGTTGTGATAAATGCCAAAGGTTGGATACTATCTCAAGAAGACATGAGATGCCGCTAAGTAACATTTTGGAGGTGGAAATCTTTGATGTGTGGGGTATTGACTTCATGGGGCCCTTCCTGCCATCTAGTGGAAACCAATACATTCTTGTCGTAGTAGATTATGTGAGTAAATGGGTTGAGGTTGTAGCTCTTCCTTTGAATGATTCAAAAGTGGTGATAAAGTTCATCAAGAAGCACATCTTCACTCGTTTTGGCACTCCAAGAGCAATCATAAGCGATGGAGGTAAGCATTTCATTAACCATCTTGTGAAAAACCTTCTTGCTAAGTATGGTATTCGTCATAAAGTTGCTACAACTTACCATCCTCAAACGAGTGGCCAAGTAGAGATTTCGAATAGAGAGGTGAAGCAATTTTTTGCAGAAAATCGTGAATGCGCAGAGGAAAGATTGGTTCGAGAAGTTAGATGATGCGTTGTTGGCATATATGATTGCTTATAAGACACTGATAGGGACTTCTCTCCATCACATAGTGTTCGTTAAAGCATGTCATCTTCCGACGGAATTGGAACACTAAGCTTATTGGGCAATTAAGAGGTTGAACTTGGACCCCAAGCTGGCCGGTAGAAAGAGAGTAGATCAATTGCATGAACTTGGGGAGTTTAGGCTCCATGCGTATGAGAATGCCAAGCTTTACAAAGAAAAGACGAAAAGATGGCAAGACAAGCACATAGTTACTGGTACTTTCACTCCGGGAAAAAAAGGTACTAATCTTTAACTCTAGATTGAGGTTATTCCTCGGAAAACTTAAGTCTAAATGGACTGGTCCTTTCGAAGTGGTAAGAATGACACAACATAGGGCTGTTGAACTTAAAGATAAGACTGGCCCTACATTCTTGGAAAATGGGCAAAGGATGAAACACTACTTTGGTGAGGATTCAGATGGTGATCGAGAGGCTCTTGAGCTTAATGATGAATTATCCAAGTTGTGTCGTGCCGCAACGTTAAATCAAGTGCTACATGGGAGGCAACCCATGAACAATATGTAATAGGATTTTTTCATTATTTGTAACTTAGTTTGTAATAGCAAAAAAAAAAAAAAATACCTGAATCCAGGCGCACTTGCAGGAGCACCGCGTCTGGCTTGAAACTTTAGAAAGAATTCTTGGCGCGTTGTGCGTCGCGCCGCGCCAGGCCATGCACGTCAGAATGCCCTTTTAGGCACGCCCATGGCGTATCGCTCCCCCATCGCCCCTATACCTACATTTTTTTTCCAAGGTTTCGACCTGGATTTCACCCGACCCAAACCCCTTAAAAAACCCCAAATCCCAAATTCATCCCTTATTCCTAAATTTACAACTGATCCAACTCCTCTTCTTCTCCAACCTCCCCCTCCATAATTCCTCCATTAAAACTCCCACACAACCTTTGCTTTTCCCAACTTCTTTAACTCTTCCTTTCTCCCACACTCCACCATTAACACCACCCACTATAAAACCTCAACACCCACAACTCCAACTCTACTTTTCTCCAAATCTCTATCTCTCACGCCACAAAAAAAATATATATTCTTCTAACCTTTTTCTTTTCTCCATTTTTTTCTCTTCTTACCAGGTGGAGATGGCTCCTAAGGCAAAAATTGTGGCGGGTTCCAAGCGTAGTCGGAAGGGTGAAACTTCCGGGTCCTCTAGTGGTAGGGAACCGATGCAAAAATTTGGTAAAAAGGTTGTGCAAAGGTATGACTGGGAATGGTTCGAATGTCAAAAAGAGGCGGAGTATATAGGCGACGAATTTGTGAATGAGGTAAGATTGCAATCGCAATTTCCTGTTATATATCTAACTGTGCTTGAGTTGGGGCTGAGATTTATCTTTGAAAATCCGAGGGATTGCAATTGGACATTAGTAAGAGAATTCTATGCTAACTGGATTACTGAAATGAAATATAAATTTGTGCATGTTAGGGGGAAAGATGTCAAATTTTCAACCTGAATTTTGAATGAGTTGTTAGGAACCCCGAATTGTAACCCAAATGAGTTTAATAGCTTGAAGGATAAACCTCCTTATAGGGATATCTGACATACCTTGTGTGGGGTTAAGTCGATTGCTAGGTGGGAGCGGAGTAAGGATATCGGGAGGCATAATACCCTCTATTTTGCTAACTTTAATCAGGTTGCTAGGGTGTGGCTGAAGATAGTGTGTAGTGTGTTGTTGCCTGCCAAATATTTGACTGAGGTGACAAGCGATATGGTGGTGTTGGTCTATATGCTGATGAAGGAAATGCCCATTAATGTTGGGGTAATCCTGAGGAAAAATATGATGAAATTTAGGAATAATTTGAGGAGGAGATTCTGTTACAGAGGTTGATTACCCATTTTCTGAGGGCTGAGGGTATTGAAGAGGAAACAGTAGACATGACTGTCGCTTGTCACCCGGATCTGGCGGGTAAGTTAGTTGATGTGACCCGAACAAAGGCACTAGACACGTCCTATGGACCTGTCTTGTCTGCTCAAGAGAGGCAAGTACGTGATGATACCGTCATGGAAATAATGTTCGGTATGGCAGAGCTGCAGTTGCGAATAGGGGGCATCCGGTTACTGACGAGGAGATGGAGACCTTGGCGGATCGCTATCTGTTGATCGAGAGTGCAGCCTTTCTGTGTAGGTCTAGTCCCATTTTTTTGGAGCCTTTGGATGATGATGAGGCTACTGTTGACGAGGCTATGGATGATGAGGAGGATGATGTTGTGGATGAGGAGGTGAATGCCTTGATGGTGTTTGATGGTGATGACGATAAGGCCTAGAGGGCCGAGGGAGTATTCCTAACTCTATACTTTGCTTTAATTGTGCACTGAGGACAATGCTTATTTTTAAAGTGTGGAGTGGGTAATATGTCTCTATTTTATATAGTTGTTTACTGCTTTATCGAATGTAGTGTTAGTTTTTAAAAAAATTATTATTATTTAGGGTTCCTCAGCTTTTGTTTTCGGTACTTTTACTAAGGATTGTCCCTTTGAACCGACTAGGACTAGTTTACTACTTTATTGAGTCTTAGAGTCGTCATAGTAGTGACAGTTCCCAATGATGGATGGATGACTACCGTCTTAAGGGGAAATTAGTCACATAGAGGAGTAGGATTGAGAAACCAACCTTGGTCTTTTGAAACTATGTCCGAAAAAGTTAGTCAAACATCATGGGTAGTCACAATTGGAAAAGTAAAATAGAACGTTAACCTTGTAATAAACATGTGTTCTTAGTTTGACTCAAAATAAAATAAAATAAATGGGATTAATTGTGTAGTGATACCATAATACAAGTTGTACGAGCATGTTAGTTGGTATATCTATATATGTGTCATGATGCCAGGTGTGGTGAGAGTTGATTGGTTCTTGCTTAACTTGATATCTAGAACTTGCCTTGTGTGTGTTGAATTAGTAGCGTGTATGACTTAGAAAATGTGATTGAGGCGTTTCATTGAAATAGCTAATTCTTGATTCTACTTGTATGCCTACTATTGAAATTATTCCTAGTGAGGCCCCATTGAGCCTTTAGCCTTGTTTATTGACAAGCCACATGATAAGTCGAAATCCGTTTGTTTGACATCAAGTTCTTTTGATCCTAATAGAGCCTTAATGCACTATGTTAGGAAAAATGGTTGAAAATTGTTGGTTGATATAATAAAGGGTGAAATGCTACATTGTGTGGAAAAGAAAATGATAGTTAAAAATTATGTTTTGGCCCTGGTCCTTTAGTGACAATGTGCACCTCAACTCAATTGAGGGTGGCTATTTCAGAACTATGCTCGAAACATTGGCCTTGGTCCTATCAAGGATAATGTGTACCTTACTCGGACCTTAAAATTTGAAGTGAGGGTGGCTAGTGCAAAGGCATGAAAAAAAATGAAAAAAAAAAAGAAAAAAAATATAAATAAATAAATAATATAGAGGGCAAAGATGGAGAAACAAAGAGGGGTAAATATGCATGAAGTGTGTACTAGGAGGAAAGAAAAAAACTATGGAAGAGATTGTTGGCAAAATAATGGCATGTGCATTACGGAGGTGTAGTCACTAAAATGGTTCCTAAATATTCCCTCCCTTATCTTAAGCCTACATTACAACCAAATGAAAGTCCTCTTGATTTCTCGAGAAATATAATGCAAAAGTAAGAATACACTATTGGCAAGCTTATGGTATGTTGAGAAAAGTAAGAAATTCTTTTGTCAGAGTGAGTTGATTGTTTGAAAAATAAGTCTTGTGATTGCTTGAGTGAAAGTCTTTACTAAACGAGAGCAAGTGAGGGCATTCATGGCATGTGTAAGATTATCTAATTGGTGTGTTTGTATGAGTTTGCATTAGCCCGGAAAAATATTAAAAGAGTCATTCTTTGAGCATGTGTTGTAACTTGGTGTAAATGTTGTGAAATATTGCATCCATTGTGAACTACAAGATCATGATTAAAAATGTTTGGTTGATTTTAAGGTGGGTTGATAAGTCAAGGGTTGTGAAAAAGAGTTGATAGTCTAGAGATTGTTTGAGGACAAACAAAAGTCTAAGTGTGGGATGGTGATCTTAGGCATATTTATATGTCTAAGTTGTCAATATTTGTCCATGAATTGATTAGTTTAAAGAATGATCTTTAGTTATCGGCTTGATTTTTGGTTTAACTTGTGATGATTGTACACTTACACACATGATTAGTTGTTTCAAGAACTCTCGAAGGAATTGGAGTTGAAATGAAGAAAAAAAGGAGCAAAGACATGCAAGAAAATGACTAAGGCAAAAATCAACAGTGTCTGGCATACTGTTGTGCGTGCCGCACCAAGGCCTGAAAGACAGAGTCCTATTTGTGGCGTGCTAAGAGGCGCGACGCGCCACTACTGGAACTTCAGAAGCCTTTCTCAGACGCGTTGAGAGAAGCGTCGCGCCAAGGTCTAAACGTCAGAGTCAAGTTCTAGGCGTGATGGCAGGTGCGACACGCCACCAAAGTTCCGACTTTTTCAAGTTAAAAGGCTTAAAATAGGATTCCTAAGTGCAGTAGGTTTTGACTCCAAGTTATCCTACTATTATAAATAGACCCTTAGGGCTCCATAATTAGGGTTCGACTTTTATTGGGTGTGCAAGAGCAAGTATTCATACTTGTAATAGGTTTTGATCTTTTAACTCTTCTATTTTCCGTAAATCGCATGAACAATTGTATTTTGTGGTTTTCTAATAGCATGAGTGGCTAAACGTCTTAGTTTTGGGGTTGTAGCTATGAATGGATTGTTGATTATTAAAGGCTTGTTGAATTAATTCTTGGTTGTCATTATAAGTTATTTCTATGTTCTTGTTTTAGTATTTTATGATTGATCACATAAGATAAATATATTGTCTAAACTTGAATCGGGAGAGGAGAGGTTAGATTGACCAGAGAATATAGAGAGCTTGATCGACCCATTAGGTTGAGGTGATTTGTGTTCAGGAGTGACGCCCAGACGAACATCTCGCTTGGTTACGAAATAGGATGAAATATAAATGCTCGTCAGTTAGTCTATTTATCCCCACTCAACGATGTAGTTAGATAGCTAATTGGGGTAGGCGACTAGAGGTGTGAACCCAACTCATACAATTAACCCTGTAAATCAGTAACTTGACGACTAAAATTAGTTCTAAGCCAATAATATGATGCATGAGATTCATTGCATGTTGCAGCCCTAGAATTGTCTTTTACTTGCTTGAAACATCATCTTAAAGTCCTTCACATTTAGTTACGTTTATTTAGTTCATAATTAGTAGTAGTTAACAATCATCACCATCTCTTAAAAGGTTACTTCTATTTTATTTGTGGAGTTAAGTGTTGGATATAAGTTAATCATAAGTCCCTTGGGAACAATAACTCGTTTTTTTAAGAATCTATATTACTTGAGCGACCATGTACACTTACGTGTATATTGGGGAGCAACATATAACGTAATACATAAATAAATTTATAAGTTATACCTATTATGTAGAATTATAAAACAATCACCGAACTCGTTATTTAAAGATAAAATTTATACAAAATAACCAAAAGAAAACTACGAAAAATAATATTAGCTATGTGAAATTTAACATATAGTACACATATAAATAACTCTATTTCTAACTTGCAATTAAATGACCGTAACGTTTGAGTTTGAATCCTTTTCTGTTTGGGAGTAACAATTGGAGATTCATTTTTTGTAGTCTCCCTCCTAATTGCAAGATGCAAAAAAAACGCGCAACAATTATTAGCTCTAATATAAATCAATAATTAATTTCCTTTATTAGGTATTTCGCCTTTTCTGCATTAGGTTCAACTCTTTTTGCTTGAAAAGACATAATTTTTTATATTAAAAATTAATTTTTCATATTATTTATTTATATTAGTAAATTAAGAATTATTCTTATTGTCAAATAACTATATAAAGTGATGATAACTAAATTATTTTTTAAAGCATAATTAATAAAATTAATTTAATAAAATATTTTTTAATGAATATTTTTATTTTTAAAAGCGACAAATTAACTTGAGTCAGGTAAAATGAAATGGCTGATTAATTTTCTTATTTATAAAGAAAAATCTTTCAAGATTTGATTGGCCACAGAAGCATAAACATTTTCGTAGATGACCTGTCTGTGGACCAATATAGAATACGCCAAATATGAATTTTCATTATCAAGCTTTACCTAACCCCAACAAGTATATTTTAGTTTAATATCTAAGTATTATTTAACTGATTAGACACCACTTAAAGCCTTTTCTCTCTCATTCTTTTTTAACAATGATTTAGATATCTATTTTTGCCATATTTTTTTAACGTATAATGGATTTTTTTGTAAAGGATTTAAAGTTTGTAATTAGTCAATAGTTATAATATAATTGACTCATGTATTCCTTGTTAGCTTTTTTTTTCTCGTCGTATTCCTGGTTATATTTCACTATATCGTCTAATGTGTCAAATCTGGAATTTTGCCAAACCAATCGAATCCCGTTTAGAAAAAGATTAAAGATAACGAGAAAATCGACGATGATGCTACATATTGTATTGAGGCAGAGTGGATGAAATGGAGATTGCATTGGGTAGATTGTGTGATAAGAGTGTGTCATCAAGACTTAAAGGTAATTAAGCTTTGTATAGAGTAGTTGTTAGACAACTATGTTGTATGGATGAAGTATTGGCCAATCTAGAAGATGAAAATAGCGGAAATGAGAATGATGAGATGGATGTGTTGACATACTAGGAGATACTCCCTCAGTCTCAATTTATGTGACACATTTCGTTTTTCGAGAGTTAAACAATTTAAGTTTGACTGAGGATTTGCTCATGAAATTTTCAATATTTTTAAAATGAAATTATATATTTGTAAACTACATAAAAAGTACTATAAGTACCAAAAAAATGATAATTCAAAATATTCAAAAGATAATAGGAAAAATTTACGGTCAAAGATAAACTTGTTTGAATCTCGAAATCCGAAATGTGTCACATACATAAATTGGGACAGAGGGAGTATATCATTTAAAGATAGAGATATTTGGGACAAGGTATGAGTGACAATCGTAATGGACAAGATGAGTAAAGTGAGACTGAGATGGTTCTGACATGTAACGAGAATATATGCATGGATGTCTCAATGAGAAGGTGTGAGGATGACTATAGTAGGTCTGAAGAAAGGTAGAGGTAGGCTGAAGAAGTATTGGAGAGAGGTGATTAGAAAAGGCATGCACATCTACCAGTGGCGGAGCTAAGATTTTTAATAAGGGGATTCAAAATCTGAAGAACTAAACACACGAACTAATCGAAGGGGGTTCAACATCTACTATATATACATAAAAATAATTTTAACCATGTATAAATAGTAATATTTTCTCCCGAAGGGGGTTCAAATGAACCCCCTAACATAAGGCTGGCTCCGCCCCTGACATCTGCAACTTAACGGATACGAAGGTTGAGGATTAGAGCACAAGGCCAGTAATTGATCAAGCATAGTCTAGTTTTCCTTCTCAGTATTATTACTATTATCCTCACAGTGTTTTATCCTTCTGTTATTTTTATTTGTTTTTTAGTTTATCTTAATTATCGTATTATTACCTATTGTTAGGCTCACTTCGGCAATATTTATCTGTGCAATATTGTATTTTCTTTGCAAATTAAACCTACTTTAACATATTTTATTTGAGTCAAGATTCTACACAAAACAATTTCTTTACACCATCATAAGGTAAGAATATTACAATCTACGTATATCTATTTTTATTCATACTTTATTTATTATGAGATTATACTAAATATGTTATTAGTGTTTGTAATCTCCTATTTGATAATTAGGAAGAATCAATTATTTAAACATATAGACAGGTATGTTATAGGCTGGAAATCATACCCAAAAATATGCACTTAAATGCATAGTGATTTACTTGCAATTTTTTCATTAAGAAGCTACGTTATGAAATTGTACTCGATAAGCATACATCACATGCACACAAATATTAGTTGTATGACCTAATACTCCGTCTATCCAAAATAAATGTCGTATTTCATTTTTTCGAAAGTCATAATCTAATAAATTTTAAAACTAAATTGGATTAGTATATGCACGTGTATTTGCTGCCACAAGCCATATGTCAAAGAACTGCTGTGAGGAATTGTACGTTTTGGTTTCGTTTCATATGTAGTTTTCTTTTTGTAGGTTTGTGCAATTAATTCATTTTACTTTTTCTTTTTGTAATAATTTTCTTCTTTTTTTAGTCAAAGAAATTGAATTGTCAAAGGGTTTGACCAGTCTTGAGATTATCATCATTGGATCCCACGCTTTCTGACTCTTACACCCTCTTTAATCTTCACACTTCTGCCAATTTATAACTTGCTTGACTTTCTGTTTCTTAGACTATTTTTCACATTTCTCCTGACAACTCTGCCTTTGATGTTGAATGCATTTGTTTTTGGACATAAGACTTGGATTCTTGGTTTTGTTTTGTTCACTTTAGAAGTGACGGGAGAAAGATCAACCAAACACTAGGGACCAATATGGTTTCTTCCGTAATGGTTTTCTTCTCTAATGGTGAGTCTGTTTCATTCTTAATTAAAGTTTTTGAGTTTGAATTTTGAGTATGGAGAAAATCTTGTTGAGAGTGTCCTTCTCGAACTCTGCACTGTGCGATCTGAATTTAGTCAGATCTCAAAAATAAACTAAACACTAGGAGGTCGCGTGGTACCTGGTTAGAGTTGTGTGTATAAATAGTAGTATGACATTAGTCATGCATATGTTAGTTATTCCACTTTTTATAGGCCAAACACATATGCAGACCCGTTAAACTTGTTTCTAAATTTTATTTTGACACTTCAACTCAATTTTGTTCTATTTTGACCCTTCAACTCCATTTTTAATGTTTCATTTTGACACTTATTTCCAAAGAATCAACAAAGTGGGATGTGTGTACTTCACATGCCATGATATGACATAAAAACCAATTAAAAACACATACACAACTCCTCTAACTTGTCCCCATTTTTCATTTTGTCATGCTAACTTAGCATTGTTTCATTTTAATCCTTCAACTCTATTTTATATAGTATCATTTAAACACAAAATACTAAATTTATGATTTCTTTATTTTTATTTATGTTCTTCATTTCCACTTTTTCATTTTAAAAATCAACGTCATATCTTTTTTTTTAAAATAAAATAAATAATAATGGATGAACATCATTTTTTTATTTTACTTTTAGAGTTTCTGTACATTATTGTGTGAACGACGAAAGTGTATGGGTTTTCTTTTTTAAACAATTAATTAAATTAAATAACACCACATATTCTTTTTCATATCTAGTCTATTTGAACTAATTCAAATATCAGCTTTCTAATTTTTCATTCAACTAAATACGAGTAAAAAAAACTCATGTTCATTGCTAATTAATAACACTACAAAAAAATGTTGAAACTCGATAGACTTTGTTGGGTTGTCATTGATTTTCTTAAGAAAGAAAATCGACGCACTTTCGTCGGTTATTTTTCACGCAAAAATATAGGAAAACTCTTAAAAAGAAATTGTTACTTTTTTTAAAATAAAAAAATCAATGATCATCCGTCAATTTTTAATTTTTTACAAGGGAAAAGGGTCAAAAATGCCCTTAAACTATATAAAAGGAATAAAAATGCCCTCCGTTTATAGTTTGGCTCAAAAATGTCCTTACCGTCAATACTTTGGCTCAAAAATGCCCCTATAGTTACAAAATGGGTCAAAAATGCCCTTTTCAGAATAAATACATTATATTTTTTCTTTTTAAACACATCTTCTTCCTAATTAAAATATTATTAAAGAACACTATTCTTGTTTTCTTTCTTCTAATATCACTTTAACAAATAAAATGTAGGAAATATTTTTTTCTTCTTAATCTCATTTTATCAATTAAAATTGAATAACTTCATGTATCCTTTCGACAGTTAATATATTGCATATATATAAGATCATAGTATATCTATCATGAATTTATATTTATATAACGATAAAAATAATGATAATAAAATAAGATTTATTTTCA
>JAJOOS010080635.1:0-18635 GCA_029582725.1 Solanum chiquidenum | reverse complement strand
GGGATAACTTATCCCGGTACTAATTATTAATCCCGGGATAAGTTATCCCGGACTTGCCAACCAAACAACATAATTTTTTTTTATCCCATCACTATTTCCTTATCCCATCACTATTATTTCTAATCCCTCACACCAAACGATCCCTTAGGGCTTCAATTTCACAGAATTGCACAAATTATCACACCGACAACAATGAACCCTAAGTCAAAACTTCCAATTCGGCCTATTTACTTGAATTTTCCAGTTTTAAGTAACTACACACTCACATACCATCGTACCAAGGGTGTGTCTAGCATACAATTTCACATAGAAACATAAAATTAATAACCCAAGGTCAAGTTCCAACTTCGTGACTTCAAGATACAAACAATGAATAGTGAATTCAAAGTCAGGGTGAAGTCATTTACCTTTAAAGTAATCAAAGTGAGTGAGTGTGATGATGCAATCGACTCCTTTAGACCTTTGCTAGCCCTTTAACACTGAACCCGGACTTGTGGAATTGTTGGGGAATGGAGATGAGGGATTTGGAAGGGAGAATGATGATTCGAGAATTGGGGAAGTGAATGGGGACTTGATATGTGGGATATTGGGATTAAATGGAGTGATTGTGGGAGAGAAAAGGTTTAACAATGGTTGGGAGGGAGTTTTGAATGTAGGGAATGAATTAAAAATTAAAGGTTTTATTTTATAAGGTGTTCGGGTCGGGTCGGGCTACCATAGTTTTTTGGACCTACGAGACCCCATTGAAGGTCAGTGGGTCGACCTACGGACCATAGGTCCAGTCTGTACGTCACTCTGACACTTAGAATTTTTAGAAAACTTACCTGGTGTCTACGGACGTCATTCACGGTCCGTGGATGGACCCACGGACCATCAATGGGGTCCGTAAACCACTGCACAACTATTTTTCTGCAAATTTTGCCTTTCTCCCTTGCACACGTAGCAACCATTAGGACTTTCTTTTTACATTTTTTTGATACTTTTTAGAAACGGACCCTATTCTATATCTAGCCAACACTAATATAAAAATAAAACATCTATCTAAGGAGTTACAGAAATTAAAATAAAAGAAGAAAACTCCTAAATCGAAAAGCAAAACCATAGTTGGCTAGATTGTACATCTTGGGTTGCCTCCCAAGCGGCGCTTGATTTCATATCGCGGCATGACGCAATCCCCTTGATTACTCCGACTTCATCAAGATAATAGGCCTCAATCACCTATTTCACATTCTCCAATTTCCCCATGTAGACTTTGATCCTTTGCCTGTTCACCTTGAACCCTGTTCCATCCTTGTTCTCGAGCTCGACCGCTCCATGTAGAAAAACTTGAGTGACTTTGAATGGCCCGGTCCACTTGGACTTGAGCTTGCTAGGAAACAATCACAGCCTTGAGTTGAATAAAAGCACCAGATCACCCATAACAAATTCACGCTTTTCAATCTTTTGATCATGATACTTTTTCATCTTCTCCTTGTACAAGGGTGAACTTTCTTAAGCTTTTAGGCGTAACTCATCAAGCTCATTCATGTCATTCACACTTTGACTCGATGCGGCGCCCCAATCCAAATTCAACTTCTTTAGCGCCCACATAGCCTTATGCTCTAGCTCTACCGGCAAATGGCACGAATTCCCATATACAAGTTGGTAAGGGGAGATACCTATGGGATTCTTCAATGCGGTGCGATAGGCCCATAGAGAATCATCAAGCCTCGAATCAGTTCTATTGGCATTCACAGTCTTTATTTTGTTTTATCTCTCAGTTTGACACTTCAAGTTGCCCACTAGACTGCGGATGGTAAGGAGTGGCTACATTGTGACAGAATTCATATTTCTCTAGCAGCGCCTTGAACAACTTATTACAAAAGTGGGAACCTCCATCGCTGATAACGCCCTAGGTGTACCAAATCTGGAGAAGATACTCTTTTTCAGGAATGCAGTGACACTTTTCCCTTCATTGTTTGAAAGCGCAATTGCTTCCACCCATTTCGACAAATAATCAACCGCAACAAGAATATATCATCCCATGTAAACTCAAAAATGGACCCATAAAGTCAAGGCCCCATACATCAAACAACTCAATCACCAATATCGGATTCATGGGTAGCTCTTCCCTCTTTGAAATTCCTCTTCTCTTTGGCAATGAACACAAGACTTGGTGAAATCATGCGCATCTTGTGGATGGTAGGCCAGTAATACCCAAACTGCATATTTTTTGAGCAGTTCGAATACAACTATGATACCCACCAACACGCTAGTATACTCATCATCTCAACCTCGAGCACACAACGACAAATACTCCCATTAGCACAAATACAGAACAAGGCTCATCCCAAAAGAACTTCTTCACATCATGCATAAAAAATTTCCTTTGCTGAAACGACAAATTCGATGGAACCAGATCACTTGCCAAATAGTTAGATATATCCGCGAACCAAGGAAGAAGATCAACAGATGCAGCCAATACCTGTTCGTCTGGAAAGGCATCATTAATTTCAGCCCCATCTCCTAGCTTGAGAATAGCTTCCTCCTCTAATCTGGACAAATGATTGGCAACTTGATTTTTTGCCCCCTTTCTATCTTTCACCTCAAAATCGAAATCTTGCAGCAATAATACCCATTTAATCAACCTCGATTTTGCATCCTTTTTAGACATCAGATACCTCAATGCAGAATGGTCAGTATGCACTATGACCTTAGTCCCAAGCAAATAAGATCAAAATTTCTTGAATGCAAAAACCACAACAAGGAGCTCTTGTTCAGTCATCGTATAGTTCTTTTGAGCCACATTCAGAGCTTTGCTAGCATACTAAATCGGATGAAGATATCTTCTCTTGCCTCTGTCCCAATACCACACCAAGCGCCACTCCACTCGCATCACACATCACTTCAATCAGTTACCCCCAATCCGATGAAATAATGATAGGTGCGGAAACTAGTTTTGCTTTAAACTCTCCAAATGCTCTCAGACAAGAATCATCAAAATCAAACTTACACTCCTTTTCGAGCAATTTGCACAATGGGTGTGCAATTTTGGAGAAATCCTTAATAAATATCCTATAAAAGCCTGCATGCCTAAGAAAACTTTTAACACCATTAACAGAGATAGGTGGTGGAAGCTTTTGTAGTACATCAACTTTAGCTCTATCAACCTCAATACCCTTCTCAAAATTCTGATGACCCAGAACGATCCCCTCTTTCACCATGAAGTGGCACTTTTCCCAATTGAGAACAAGATTGCGCTCTTCACACCGTTTCAGTACCTCAGTCAAATGCATCAGACAACCATCAAATGAGTCACCTACCACAAAGAAATCATCCATAAATACCTCAATATTGTCCTCCACCATATCAATATCTACATCATGCAACGCTGAAAGGTTGTTGGAGCATTACACAACCCAAATGGCATCTGTTTGAAGGCAAAAGTCCCATAAGGGCAAGTGAATGTGGTTTTCTCTTGGTATTCCGGAGAAATGGAGATCCGATTGTAGCCCGAATAACCATCAAGAAAGCAATGCAAACCCTTACCAGCAAGGCGATCCAATATCTGATCCATGAACGGCATAGAGAAATGATCCTTTTATGTCCAAGCATTCTATTTTTGATAGTCCATGCATACTCTCCATCCAGTCACTAGCCGCATCGGAACAAGCTCATATTTTGCTTTAGGAACCACAATAATCCCACATTTATTGGGTACACACTGAACAGGACAGACCCAACTACTATCTGAGATGGGGTATTTGACTCCAGCATCCAACCACTTGATGATTTCCTTTTTTACTACCTCTTGCATAGGCAGATTAATCTCCTTTGGTGCTCGATATGAGGCTTGTGGTCCGGCATGAGTTGGATTTTATAAGAACAAATGCTAGGAGGAATCACAATAATGTCCGCAATAGTCCATCCAATAGCCCTATTGAACCTCTACAACACAGAAACTAATGCCTCAACTTGTACCTCACTCAAATCTGCCGCAATGTTGACCTGTAAAGTACCGTCTCTCCCCAAGAATACATACCTCAAATGTGATGGTAGAGCCTTGAGATCCAATTTTGGAGCCTCTTCAACAGAAGATTTTGCGGGTGAAGAGTCGTGATTCTTCATATCTAGCTCCAATTCTTTGGTTTGGAACGAAATTTGAACCTATCAAGTGCGGCAACTAATTCATCATAGTCTTCAATACCATCACCCTCAAAATTCATCATTACCGCTGCCAGTGCATCAACACCCAAACTCTCTTCAATAAACACATCAAAACCTCGCTTCACAATATGATTCACCACTGATACTGATTTGAGATCACTTTCCTTCATCATAGAACTACAAATGTTGAAAGTTACCTCTTCATTATTCAATCGGAACTTCATCTGCCCTCTCTCAATATCGACCAAGGCACACCCAATAGCAAGAAATGGTCTCCCTAATATGATGGGAACCTCAAAATCAACCTCACAATCAAGTATCACAAAATAAGTTGGAAAAATAAATGACTCCACTTTCACTAGGATATCTTGGAGAACACCAATGTGCTTCTTCACAGTTCTATCGGCCATGAGTAGTCGCATCGCAGTCGGTTTTTAAGCCCATAAACCCAACTTCTTGTAGATAGATAATGGCATCAGATTAATGCTAGCACTTAAATCACACAACTCCTTCGCAAAATGTAACAACCCAATGGTACAAGGAATAGTGAAAGCACCAGGATCCTCTTTCTACTGCACAAGTGAACTAGTAGCAATAACACTGCAATGTTGCAACCTCTCATCATTCTCAAAGCTAACGACCGTCTTTTCGGTCACCAAATCCTTCATAAACTTTGCAGACCCAGGAATTTTCTCCAAAGCCTCTATCAATGAAATATTTATGGAAAGTTGTCTCAACATAGTAATGAACCTGCGGTATTTTCCTTCTTCAGACTTCTTCATTAATCTATTCGGGAATGGCAGTGGAGGTCTAGGCATGGGAATAACTTTTTGGATCACCTTCTTTTCCTTCTCTGTAGCATTCTTGGACTCTCCAGTAACCTCAATCTCATCATCATCTTTTTCGACCACAATTTCGACCTCTGATGGCATAGGGGGATCAATGGTCTGCTTACCTCCTCGAGTAGTGACTGCCATACAATGCCCATCATTCTTCAGATTTTGGATGGTATTGCTAGGAAGTGTGCTAGGATGATGTGGGTTTACTGTAGTGGAAAACTGATTCATCTGTTGCTCAAGTTGCTTGATCAACACTGCATGGGCATCAACTTTTTGGCCTATTCCAGACAAGTCATTTCGCATATCTTTCACATTCTTATCAGTCGTATCAAACCTCTTCATCATCTTCTACATCATATCCTGAATACGTGACATACTACCCAAGCTTCCCTATCGCCAGATTCTCGATTTGTAGGTGGAACATAAGGACTAACTCTCTCATTTTTGTTGCCATAGTTGTTCTGGTTATTGTTGTTATCACGATTGTAGTTCCCATATCAGACATAGTTACCCTCTCGATTGTAGTTGCCATAGTTTCAACCTTGGTTTCCTTGACCTTGGCGCCAATTATCCGAGTTCGAACCTTGGGCATTGGCTCAAAAACCCCTTATCTGATCATTCACCAAATAAGCATCCTCTTCATAGTAGCATTCCTCAACTGGTGGTGGTGGAGTTCTAGTCAAGTAGTTTACCACATTCACCTTTTCTGTACCTCCACTCACATGCTTCAACACCAACCCAAGTTATGTCCTCATCTGAGCCATCTCCTCACGAATGTCATCGGTAGATTGACTAGGTGCATCTTAAACTGCAAAAGTGCTTCTTCCAGTAACTGACTTCCTAGTGCTCTATGCTTTATTATTTCTGGAAATCTTCTCCAATTTCTCAGCGATCTCCTCAAAAGTGCACTCACCATATGAACCTCCAGCACTAGTATCAAGCACATCCTTACCATTGTCATCCTGACCTCTGTAGAAGTACTCCTTCAGTGACTCATCATCTATGCGGTGATTCGGAACACTTTTTATGAATGCAGTGAACCTATCCCATGAACTGCTCACAGACTCTCCAGGTAGCGCTACAAAGTTCTTCAACTTGTCCTTGTGATTCAGCTTCTTGAACAACATGATATACTTTGTTATGAACACCTTTTGCAATTGGTCCGATGTAGGAATTGTGTTATACAGAAGCTTAGAAAACCATATCGCAACATCTCCGATCAATGATAGAGGGAAGACTCTCAACCCAATGACATTCATATCCAACTCCGGTCGTCCCACACAACTGTTGCAGACACTCCTCAACTTGGCCATGTGCCCATGCAGATCTTCCGAAGCCATACAAGAAAACAACCCCCTTTTTGTAAGCATCTGCATCAGACTGCTGGTCACCATAAACGTATTCCCTGGAGGTAGACGAGGGAGAATAATGGGTCCTTTTGATTCAACTGTATTGAAGTCGACCTTGTAATTGTCACACAACCTAGGCTCGGGCGGATTCTGCACCCTCAATGCATCTCAAAGTAGATTACCCCTAGGAACCTGAGCATTCTCATTATTCACTCCGTCCTTATGCTCCTCTATGATTGGATTGTTATTTCCCTCTTGATTTCCATTCTTCTAAAAGTTTTGCTTAGTTTGGGGTCGTATGGGTCAGTGGTTCGCCTCGACTCCATGTACTTGGCATACACTAGAGTAGAAACCTGTAGAAAACAAAAACAAAAACAAAATATAAAATCAACAAATATTTGACTAAAGTTCAATAATGTAGTTAAACTTAATCCAAAGGCCTTATTCCATGGCAGCGATGCCAAAATTTGATACGCTCAAATTACACCTCCTTAAAGAAGTGTAAGCGATCATTGTCAAATAAAGAACCCAACTTGTAGGTTGGGGTCGATCCCACAAGGAATATGGTTCAAATTTAAATTAAACTCACTATTATATTCGTTTAGTCAACTTATTTCCGACACAAGTAAATAAGGCGGGGGGGGAGATTTGTGAAACAAATAACTGATTGTTGTTTAAGTAACAAGTGAGCAATATTCAAACTTTGAATTATCAATTTGAGAGAGAAACTAGGGTGTATGTTGATGAGTCCACAGATTGGACTCATTTAGGGCTATATTTGAATAGAAATTGTGTCCTAAAATGCTTATTTTATCTCAATATCTGATGAAAACCCTTAAGTTTCAGGTATTTGAAGTTTAAAGGAAAGAATGGATACTACTTTGCAAAAAGGAACGAATAGGCTGAAAAAATTAAGAAAATGAAGACTTGAGGATCTCCGATTCCACTTGGAGACTCGCCAAAGGGTCTCACTTTGCCTTTTGTTCCAGTGTGCTGAGCCCTGAAGGAAAGCATCAAATCAGCAGAAAAAGGGAGCAGTCGGCGCATCGCCGAAAAGGTCCGCGAAGCAGTACTTTGTCACCCGATGACCCAGAGCACGATAATGCCGAAGGATGGTGCAAGACGGCGATGAACTACACACAAGGGCAAATCGCTGAGTTGATCGGCGATTCCGACTAATGTCGCCGAGTGATCCACCGCAGCACAGATTTTTGAAAACTATAAATACTCGTTGAGAGTTATAGCTTAGTATCATATTTTAGTATCATATTTTTAGTATCAGTTTTATAATATAAGTTTAGTATTTTTTATTTTTACTCTCAAGTTTGTAATAATGGTTTGGAGACTTGAAGAAAAAAAGGGTTTCATCTCCAAGTATTTGAAAGTGGGTCTCTTGGATTCTTCTTTCTTTGCTCAAATCAAGACTTATTTCTCTATACCCATTTGATTTCAACATCATTGAAGGTATATATTTCTATCTCTTGATGTGTGGCTAAAAACCCCCATTCTTGGGGTGTGATTTAGCAAATATGTGTTGATATTATTGTTGGGTCTTGCTTGATGATAGGTTAGATCTATTTTAATAGTTATTTCACCTAGTGGTTGTGGTTTAATTTAATGGATTTGTTGTTGCAAATATAAAGCCACCCATGTATTTTCGGCTTGCCCGAAAGGGAGGTCGTGAAACCAAGACCGTTAGACTGAAGGCCTAAGGAGTGGGTCGACATGAGGTTTAGCCCGAGAGGGTGAGCCCTAGTCCCATATCCTAACACTCATCTTGAGAGAGTGAGTGGGGTAAGGCGTAGGCTGGCCTTCATGCGGCAAATGGGTGTCCGAGAGGAACACATTTAAAACAGAGTAAGTTTCCCGAGAGGTCACGCCCCAAGAACTCTTCCTCATACTTGATTTCCTTATTATTTTTGTTATTTTTGTTTACTAGTGACAAAACCCCCATTATTATTTGACACTTTTGTGTCCCCTTTTTAATTTACAATGTTTTTAATCATTAATGTCTTTAGCTACGATTAGTTAGAACTAAATTTTATTTTTCTATTAATTCTTGAAACCACTCCCTTGGGACACGACCCCAACCCTTGGTTGGGTTACTATATTATTGACGATCGTAGACACTCGAACCGTAGGTTAGTGTCGTTGGTCACGATAAGCATTAAAATGGTGCCGTTGTCGGTGAGTGGTGTCACTTGAGAATTCTTAGTTAAGTAGAATTTTTTATTCTTCCTAGTTTTAGTTTTACTAATCTAAATTGTAGTTTTGTTTTGCTAGTTTGAATATCATAACAGGAACTAGGGATGGAAAATCATTATGGATATCACACGGATCATCACCTTCTAAAACTATTGAACCTTAGGAATAACCTCCTGACATTTAAATAGGTAGCGGATGAAACAATTCAGGAAATGTGGCTGAAGTTTCAAACGGTGTTGCAATCATGTTTACACTCTCGAAAGGAGGAGTGCTTTTCTTTTCCATTGGCTTCTACTTCCAATTCTGTGACTCAGGTGGATAGAACATCCAACTGGGTGACTAGTGCATCCCACTCCTGCTTTCTTGATGGCATGATAGACCAACAAAGAAGCAAAAAGAAAGCAGGAGTGGGACGCACTAGTCACCCAGTTGGATGTTCTATCCACCTGAGTCACAGAATTGGAAGTAGAAGCCAATGGAAAAGAAAAGCACTCCTCCTTTCGAGAGTGTAAACATGTGAAGAAGCAGAGAGGTGTGCAGGATGATGAAGCTTTGTCACTCATTCAACAAAAAATTGAGACACATGAGAAGATGTTTGTAACAACCCAAAATATTCGTAGGTTGAACTAGAGCCATAACGTAAGGTCAAAAACTATAAAATAATTTCCCCTAAGTTAGTAGACCATCTAATTATGAGATGGGGGTTTAGGAGTCAAGACCTAAGGGAGAAGTGCCAAGCAAAAAGGGTCAAGCCAATGCCAAAGGCCAAGGATGCCCCAAACTTAGAGCTACTACCTCAAACTCCACGGCCACCACCACGGCTCGTGGTCATGACCACGACCAGTGGGAGGCTTCGTGGAGTTGCCTTGGCCAAGGGAGGGGAGCCTCCAAGTGTCCTAGACACTACCCCAACCTCCACAAGTCGTGATCCACTTCATGACCCGTTGAGATGGGCGTGAGACTCCCTTGGTTTTTAAGGTGTTGGAACATTTTAGAGGAGCTACTGCCCAAGGCACCACGGACACCATAACGGGTCGTGGTGTACTTGATG
Source organism: Solanum chiquidenum (assembly GCA_029582725.1). Lineage (NCBI taxonomy): Eukaryota > Viridiplantae > Streptophyta > Magnoliopsida > Solanales > Solanaceae > Solanum > Solanum chiquidenum. Next base: position 9,045 of record JAJOOS010080635.1, on the reverse strand, counting down.
AGGGGGAGGGTGGCTCGTGAACATGCTTGTGAACATACCTTGTCATATGGAGGCAAGGCATGGAGGGCCTTGCCATGGCCTCAAGACCACGACCTCCACCACGAATCGTGGTCATGACCACGGATCGTGGGAGGTCTCATGGCCATGCCTTGGCCTCGTAGGGTGTTGGCACACTTATAGGAGCTCCTGCCTAAGGGACCATGGGCACCACCACGGGCCGTGGTCCCCCAGACTACTCGTGAAATGTGGCTCATGAACCTCGATGGGTTCACTTAAATGAGGGACTTTTAGGTCATTTCCTTTTTAGTCCAATTAAAGTAGGGGTGTTTTGGGTACTTTAGGGGTAAAATAAATATTGGTTTTAAGTCTTATTTTCACAAGTCTTAGTCATTTTTTCAAAACACCCAATTGAAATAAAAAACCTCACACTTCTCTCTAAAATTCTCTCTCTAGACTAAATCAGAAGAAGAAGACATTGGAGTTATGGTTTCAAGGTTCTTCCCCAAATTTCTTTGAGTTTCATAGTTGAAGTACGGTTGGTTTTCATCCTTGGGTAGCTATCACCCAAGGATCCCCTTCATATATGTTTTGAAGATATCAAATTTCCCCCAATTTCTAGGGTTTTCATTCTATAACAGGGCTCTTCTTTCCAAAACGTTTTCATTGCTTCATTATGATTATTTATGGTTGTTTATGACGAATTGTGAATATATTGATGGAGAATTGATGGTTATAATGAGAATTCCCCATAGACCCATGTGTTCCCCATGTTGATAGATATTGAATTGATATTGTGGGTTGGATGATATTGTGAATGTGTCAATTGAATATGCTTATGTCGATTAAGCTATTGAATCATGAATTCCTTCTATATTATGTAGTAATTGTATATAGTTGGCTTGATTGTGATTTCAAGGCCCTTGAAGGGTAAATTTATGAAGGTTATGTCTCTTTATGGGAATTGTGTATGAGAACTCGAATTACTTAGATAGTAATGATTCTATATCTATTGTGTTGTTGTGGTGTTGATGACAAGATCCTCTTACCCTATACCCTATACACTTGATCATGTATGTATGTATGTATGAATTATGGTAAGCTTGTTGTGTGATTGAAAGGACATCCTCATGATCACAATACGGTGATAATGTGAAAGGGTTACTCACATGCTAGTGTTTCTAAAGTGAAAGGAGCATTCTCACTTAACGAACCTATGAGCTATTATGATGATATGTTGGCATGAATGTCTAATGAATGTTGTTATGAACTTAAGTAAAGGCTAATTATGACTCTAAAAGGGAATAATGCATAGCACTGAGAGGACATGAAAGTGAGATGGGGGCTTATACGTTTAGCAAGTCTGGCCTCCCAATGTATGATATCTCATGATATGGAAACCTTCTACTTTTAGAAAGTTCGGTTTTCTTGTAGCAATCTCCTTGTCCCATAACTATGTTCCCATATAGGTCTTAGCTAGTGGATCCACTTAGAAGCTATTATGTTAGTTATACCTTAGGCAAGTAGAACACCTATTTTCGGTGTGGGGGTAGAACACCGGATTCGATGTAGCTCACATGGTCTATGTCGGTTATTGCAAGTTTTCCCTAAATAATATGAATATATATGAACTATGGTAAAGGCATGGAATCTAACTAGGACTTCTTAAGGGGTACTACTTAGTGTGAGTGGGGGTATGGGACTTCACTTATACATTGCACAAGTAGACTCTAAGAGGGATTGTGGTTAGGTTCTCTTATGGTATGATGTTATGAAGACTTATGAACTATGTATGAAAAATGGTATATATGAATGTTATGGAATATGAATGTCTTCACTCCTATGCATGTTGACTATGACTATGGTAAGATATGTATGTTGTTGGTGACCTAAATGTGATACTTAGCATTTGGTAGGGTTATGGGACTTTACCTTTGCATTGCACAAGTGTGGCTTTGGGTTGCTTATGTGTTGGTTTGGGTTATGTTTCTTCATAATATGCATAATGGTTTATAAACTTGATAAAGGCATGTTTTCAACTAAATGTCCCTTTTATGCATGTTTTAAGGATTTTGTGCATGGCATCCATACTTAGTACAATTAATTGTGCTAACCAATATTTTCTACTTTACTATGAGTGTAGGTTCCGGTCGTTGATACGTACTACTTCCTTGAAAGTGAAGCCTGGGTTGACTATTCCCTACGCTTGGTGAGTCCTCAAGTTCGAGGACAAGTTGCTATTGATTCTAGTCACTAGTTTACTTTCTATGTTCTAGACATATTGAATTTTGTATGAAAGAATTATCAAATTGAGTAATTGGAACCCTTAGAATGAGGAACGAGCATTATTAAATGTTAAAATACATGGATAGACTAGGATGTTGTTGAAAATGGTCAAATATGCGGGCTTGAAATTAAAGCATGTCTGAAACCTGGCACAAATCTCATCCACAAAACCACATCTACGGACCGTAGATCAGGTCCGTGGTAAGATGCACTTGAAATTTTCACAAAGTGTGAAACCATGGAGGTGGACTACGGTCCGTAGATTGATCTACGGACCGTTCTGTACTTCCGTGGTTTCCATCTGCGGCCAATATAGTTGGTCCTCTGATCCATGGAAGGGTTCCACGGACTGTAGATCAGTCTATGCGCCGTAGGTCCCCTCCGTAGATGACCACTGTACTCACTATCTGGATTTTTTTTTGGGTCTTTGTGGTTGTTCGTTTTTAGTTCTAAAAATTTTTTGAGTGTGTTTGTAGTTAGTGTTGGCACTAATAACGCTTCCACAGGTACTATGGCACCCAAGAAGCTAGTCACCTATACAAAACAGGGAAAGTCAAAATATGTTGCCCCTAGCTTCAGGTTAATCAATAAAGACACGGACGCAGAAAAGGATCCAGCAAATGTTCCACCGGCCACAAGGACATCCCCTACTGCACCTCGGGCTACCCGGAATACATCCCGGCAGGTGGACACCGATGTAGTCACTGTCTCCCAGTCTGATGAGAAGAACACATTGATCGGGTCACCGGCTGGTTCTGCTTTCGGTTCTGAGGCTGGTTCTACTTCTGACTCAAAGTTCGCCTCTGTTTCCAGCTCTGAGCCCGCCCATGCTTCCGGCTCCGGTTCTGGATCCGCCACAAGCTCAGGATCACCTGACAAAGCTGGCTCGTCTAATGAGGCCACCAGTTCGAGAGAATTCTAGGTGTGACGAAGCTATGACCCTAATTCGGTGGCTGGGGACCAAACATATGGTGTGTTGAGGGGAAATGGAAAATCTATCGGGATGCCAAAATGCTAAATGAGAAAGAGAAGATGGCCCGGCTTATCACTGAAGAGCGCAGAGTCCTCACGGGGTGCTTACACACTATTCCAGACATCTACCAATTTTTTCAGCTTCACAAGTGTGACTGGATGGCTCGAGACCCTAGGACTTATAGCGAGGAGATTGTGCGGGAGTTTTATGCCTCCTATGTTGCCACGCTCCGAGGTTAGATTGACAAGAGGTCCAAGCCTACAGCCTAGGACCCTATCACTTCTACTATGGTCCGAGGTTTTCCAGTGTACATATCACATGCCACCATCAACCGATTCCTCTATGGCCTTGGTCCTTATCACACTTGGGCTCTCAACACGGCCGGATTTGATTACAGATGGGATGTTGTGAGGAGTGGACCTTTCACGCGTAGTGCAGAGCAGAAGGAGGTTGTTATACTTTGGTTGGCTAAATACATTGTTGCAGATGGTGAGCGCGCGGAGTGGGTCACCGTACCACAGTTGGGTATCTGAAAGGTCACATTAAATTTTCTGGCCAAGTTCTTCTGGTTGTTGGTGCGTAACAGGGTATCGCCCACAAAAGCTGACAACCAACTCACATGGGACAGAGCCGTCATGGTTGCAGCGTTAGTAGCAGGATTGGAGATTGACTTTGCCCGCATGCTGCTGGCAGAAATTCATGAGAGGGAGTTCAAGACCTCCACTACTTACCCCTTTCCATGTTTAATTTTCCAATTGTGCAGGGACTCTAGAGTGCCGATCTGGCACTGTGATAGGTTGATCCACCCTATGGGGACCTTAAATGTTGGCCTGATTCAGGACGAGGCAAATGTGGCAGCACCTCGCAGAGGGTTGTGGATCCATGTGACGTTGGGTACTGATTTAGTAGATGCAGTGGAGCAGATACAGGGTGATGAGCTTGCCCCTCCAGCCCGAACTGATGATGCCCTAGCCTCCTCTTCGCAGGCCGCTAGTCAGGCCCCCAGCTCATCTAGAGCCACCCCATCTTTGAGAGCCAATGTTATACCACTCGTTCGAGACCAGAAGTTAGAGGCTCAGATGGCCACCTTGATGCACCATATTAAGCCCTGGATGCGGAAGTTGATTGCTGAGTCCGAAGAGAGAGTAGAGAAGAGGATGGAGGCGCAAATAGACCATAAGCTCCAAGAAGTTCATAAGCGGCTCTATGCCTTCGAGTTGAGTGTTCTAGAGAGGTCAACGCCCATTACTGATATGTCCTCTTTTTGGACCGAGCTAGCTAGTCTCCAGGACGATATTGGCGCCATTCTGGTCACACCAGTTGTTGAGCCACAAGGTGCACCCTCTGCATTAAGCGATGTTACAGTCCTGGGTGCACTATTTAGTGGAGATGATGCGGAGGAGCAGACCGAGCCTGCACGTGCCCGCCGTAAGAGGCATCGATCTAGTCACAAATCTGAGCTCACAGAGGAGGAAAAGGCTAGCAAAAGGCAGCACTGGCAGGAGAAGAAGGCACGAAAAGCCTCCATAATAGATGAGCAACTGAGGCAGCAGAGGGCCCGTGAGATGATTGATGGGGAATTGAGTTCTATGCCCGTGAGGATTGATGTGAGCACTACTGAGGGTGCAAGTAGAGTGACATATAGCACTACTGATGGTTTTGTCCTTGTTGATGTGGGCACTACTGAAGGTGACCCGAGTGATGATTTAGCAGGCTCCGGGAAACCGGACCCACCCACTTGTTGATGCGTCTTCGGCGCTATGCGCCACAGGTTTGCTTCACCCAATCCATTATCTTTTACTATTTTTTTGTATGCATTGGGGACAATCGCATCTATTTTTTTGGGGGGTAGGGTAAATGGATTGTGAGTGATAAGGTGAAGTCTGAGTAACCCAACTCATAAATCCTCTCTTGGGATTTTCTTGCCTGTGTTCTTTTTCCCCAAGAGACTGCTTAATTTCTATTGAACCGGCATGTTTTAGTATCATAAGTGTAGAAGCATTAAAAAGAATAAAGCATGATACCCATCCAAATTTTCATATGTGTGCTAGAATTTGTAGGCTAAGATAAGTTGAACGTGTTGGCACTGAGTATGACTTTAATATGAATCAACTTGATGGCATGACTTAAGCTACACCTTGAACCGGGTAATCTAATAATCTGATAATGAAACTATGTGCCAAGAGTGTGTGAGACCCCGAGTTTGGGTATTAAGAAGGCGACCCTGACCTTGCCGCTAATTATTTCTTGTTATTGGTGCATAACCGTGTGTCCCCAACTCAGGCAGATAATGTGCTCACATGTTATCGTGCGGTGATGGTTGTATCTATGGTTGCCGGTTTGGAGTTAGATTTTGGTCACATCCTGATTGCGGTGATTCATGAGAGGGCTTTCAAGGCCGCCACCACTTTTCCCTTCCCTTGCCTCATCTTCCAGCTTTACAGGTACTCCAGTGTACCAGTCTGACACTAAGACATGTTGCTTCAGGCAACCAACACTTTAGATATTGGTCTGATTCGAGATGAGGCAAATGTAGTTGCACCTCGCATGGAGCCACAGGTTGAGGTTCCACCGTTGGGAGATGATCTTGTAGCAGATGTTGAGCAGATGCAGGATGATGACACTGCCCCTCCAGCCACTACAGCAGATGCCCAGGCTCCTCCGTCTCCGGCCGCCAGTCAGGCCCCTAGCTCTTCGAGAGCCACTCATTTTTCTAGTTCCATCGTCATCCCTCTAGCTCGAGTACAGAAGCTAGAGGCACAAATGGCCACCCTACTTCAGCATGTGAGACCATGAATGCAGCATGCTATAGCAGAGTCCGAGGCGAGGGTTGAACAACGGATGGAACATATGATAGACCAGAAGTTCTAGGCCGTTCATCAGTGCCTGGATGCCTTTGAGTTGCGAGTCCTGGAGAGGCCAACCCCGACCGTTGATGTGACCACCCTCCGAAAGGAGTTAGAGTTCCTCTGTGTTGATTTAGTTGTACTTCTTTCTCCCCAGATACTGAGCCAGAGTCTAAGCCTATGGCACCGGTTGATGATGCGGTGATGAGTGCCCTATTCATCGATGACATGCAACCACCAGATTCTTTCTGTGTTGCTGGGAAGCACCCCCGCTCCGATCGTACTTCTAATGATACTGAGGCTGAGAGATTGAGGAAGAGGGAGCGACAGTAGATTGAGGTGTCTCAGAGGGCATCCATAGTTGATGAGAAGATGAGACAGTATCAGGCTAAGGAGATAGGTATGGGACCATCTAGTGGTGTGAGAACTATTGATAGTGATGTGAGAGTTGATAAGAGCACTACTAAGAGTGCTGAGATAGTAGATGAGAGCGCTATTGATGGCATTCCGAGTGTTGATCCATTGGGTTCCGGGAAATCGGATCCACCCACTTCTTGAGTGGTCTTCGGTATATATGCGTCACAGGTTTGCTTCACCCGATCCTTTGCTTTTTACTTTTTGTGCATTGGGGACAATTGCACTTTATTTTGTTGGGGGTGGGGTAAATAGATTTTGAGTGATAGGGTAAAGTCTGAGTAACCCAACTTATTATCCTCTCTTGGGGTTTTCTTGCCTGTGTTCTTTTCCCCCAAGAGACTGTTTAATTTTTGTTGAACCGGCATGTTTAGGAATGTATGTGTAGGAGTAAGTAGAAAAATGAAAGCATGGTGGCATAAAAAGTATGAAGAAAAGGATCTATGTCCAATAATGTTGAAATGTGCTAGATCGATAGTCTTGATGAGTTGAATGTCTTGGATCTCAATGTGACATGATAAGGAACCGATTTGACCTCATGACTTAAGCTAAAACTTGAAGTGGGTAATATGATAATCTGATAATGAAACAATGTGCCAAGAGTGTGTGAGAAAAGTTGAATGTTCAGACAGTTTGTGCCAATCTAGAACTTGCCCCGTTGGTCTTACTAAGATGATCTAGGCTAGAAGTTGGGAAGTGATCATAGGACCTTGTTCAAATTAGTCCACTTAAGCCTAAAATGATCCAACCAAATGAAATCAACGTTCCCTTTGATCCAAAGGTTTGAGCCTTAAATAAACCATTTCTTTTGGTTCACCTAACTAACCTTGCCTAAAATAATTGTCTTAGCCCCGGTCCCTCCTTGGACATATGCATCTTGACTTAGGCCAAAAGCCTAAGTTGAGGGTGGCAAATGCAAAAAGTTACCTTAAACTTGGCCCTGGTCCGACATCGGATATTGTGCACCTCAACAAATGCAAAATCCATAAGTTGAGGGTGGCTATGAAAGAGGAAACCGAAAGAAAAAAGGGTATGAAAAGAGTTTTGTGTTGAAAAGAGAAAAAGAAAAGATAGAAGAGGATGTGACTTTGTGCAAAAGAAGCCAAAAGATGATAAATAAAAGTGCTGAAAGAAATAAAGAAAAATAAAGTGAAAGAAAAAGAAGAAAGTGAAAAATAAGAGCTACAAAGTCAAAAGTCACATCCATTTTCAAAAGAGTCAAGGGAAAGAAAGTAAAATGAAAGGATGTCAAAAATAGGTTGAGAAAAGAGGTTAAAATCCAATGTAATGTCAAGGAGGAAAGAAAGTCACTAAAAAGTATCCAAATGTGCCACACCTGACCCTAAGCCTACGTTACAAGTTAAGAAAGTCCTATAGTGATCCTAGTAACTAGTTTGGAGAGTCTAAGTAGTGAAAATAAGGGCAAGCCTATGGTATTGAACACTAACTGTACTTGAAGTCACTTCTGAGCGTGAGTGTTGAATGAATCCTAAAACTCACAATTCATATCTACTGTGTGAAAAGGATTTCGTTTGAAGTAAGTTATATTGTCAGAAATTTGGTACCTTGGTGATTGTGAAAAGTGTATGTTGTGGTCTCTATTGGTCGATCTTTGTCACGAATTGATCCACATGAGTTAGCTTGTTGAGTCTAATAGAAAATATTTGCACTGAAAAAAGGGAATGGATTGAAATGGCCAAGTGATTTCTTGAGTTTGTATGTCTGCTTCTACACAAGTGTCATTTAGAGTGTAGTGTGTCGCTTAAGGACAGACAACATGTTTAAGTTGAGGGTGTTGATATACCGTGAGTTTACGGTATTTTTGATACATTTCACTTAAGAGTTGTGTGTGTCTAGGGACATTTTGTATTGAAAATAATGTTTTTGCGTCATGTTTGCAAGAAATATGCTTGGACGCGGTTTAGTGGGATGACAGCTGAAAATCTGGAGAAGTGGCCACCTACGGAGGGACCTACGGACCGTAGGTCCTGTGACGGTCCGTTGATGGGTAGGCGTAGATGGGAGCATCAGGGAAGTCTAACCAAGTGTGAAACTACGAAGAGACCTACGGACCGTAGGTCGACCTACAGGCCGTCCTGCACGTCCATAGAAGGTGCTCAAAGAGTTGAAGTTCCAATACCTTATAAAAATCCTAAGTGTGGAGTCACGGAAGAGGACCCACGGACCGTAGGTCAACCTATTGTCCGTCCTACACGGCCATCATTGCTAAACTGGAGTTGAAGGGTCCAGCTACTGTGGAAAAGTTCTAAGTGTTGATCAATGGAGGGGACCCACGGATCGTAGGTGTAACGACTTGAAAAATGATAGAGTGAAACTAGAGCCTCATATGTGAGTTTGGAGTCGAGAACTTAATGAAATGATTATATTTGAAATGACCCAAAAAGTTCTTTAAAATGTGCTTCGGAAGTTACCGGAAATTTGTTTAGCTACTTATAAAAAGATCCGTTTCGTTTTTCGAAAATCCGACTTCATATTCTTGTTTAGGGGGTCAAATTGAGTGGGAAATGG